>VDFB02030678.1:0-17705 GCA_007258455.2 Sequoia sempervirens
AGGGCCTTTTTCTTTGCCTTGCTCACATCCATTTTTTTGCCTTTGACATTGTTGCCCCCAACATCCATAACTAATGATTTCTTCCCGCTAGCCCTCTTGCCGCTCCGAGTAACCATCTTCCATGAGTTTTCCTTGTCTTCATCTTCCTCCTCCCTACCCACATCACTGTCACTGCCCTCCATAGGATCTCTTGAGCTTATAGGAAAAAGGGTGTTATTAGCTTTTATCTTCGACACCGAGTCCTATGGTGATCCCCCCGAGGAAACCACATTGGGTTCCAGAGGGGCCAAGGCACTGTTGCACTCAACAGCCTTTGAGAGAGGGAGGGAGCCACTGAAATCGATTCCCAAACCTTCACCAGCATCAACCCCAAGATTACTGGCCAAGGCATCCTGAGTTGGGGGGACCAAGTTCTGCCCGCAAGCATCAATCGATGAGGTCAGACCAGCAGGGGTAGCAACATCGGCCCCCATAAGTGCCAGCTGATATGGTTTGGTCGAAGAAGGGGAGTCCACCTCACATTTTTGTGTATTGGATGTGGCACTCCTAAGGAGGTGCCCAGAAACTTTTGGCCTACCCTGAACCCCACACAATCTGGTGGTGTGCCCCAATCTCCCACATTTGAAGCACCTGAAGGGAAAACACTCATACTCAATTTCCTGCAACCAATCCCCAAAAATAGAAGAGAGTCGGATTGAGTGGCGTAGTGGTTTACTTAGATCAATCTTGAAACAGATCCATGCATAGGGAGAAAATTTCCTACCAGTCGGGGGGCTCGAGCAGCTCACAAATTTTCCCAAGGAATTACCAATAAAACTTAGAATGTCCTCCATCCAAAATTCATGCGGGAGCTTATACATACAAATCCATAGAGGCACATCCAAGATCTGTTCTGTATATGGGTTGAAGCCAGGGTGCCAAACTTTGAGGAACAACCCTGCATTGCCCATAAACCATGGGCCCCCTTCAAGCACCTTTTCTCTGTCAGCTTCCGAATCAAAGACAATTTGGAGGAAACCTAGGGCCAGAAAACTGACCTCCGGCTTGAGGCCAAACCAATTATACCCAATCCACTACTTTATCCTGTCCATCATAGGCCAAATACCAATGAATTTTGCTATGATTGCATTCTTCTGCAGTTGTTCCACCTTTGAGTTGAGAAGGGCATTCAGGATATGCAAGTCAAGGATCTCCTCTGAGATGTCAATATTCATGTTTCCTACTACCATACGCAGCAACTTCTTGGTGTTTGATTGCTGGTTAAACATTTCATCATCCTCTGAAAGAATGCACCCCATATGTTGCGAGTCCTCTGAACAGATCACACGAGCCTTGTTCTTGACCTCTGTTTCGCCTCCTTCCGCCCCGCGGGGGCTTCCCTGCTTTTTTTCGCTCATGAAAAGTCAGCTTGATACTATTTCTCCACAGTTACTATCAACAAAGATTATTTTTCAATTATGGAAAAAATAAGCGAGTGTGTTGGAAATTTGTAAACTTTGTCGTCATTTTAGGTTTTATGGTGATGAGGAAAAAAAAAAATCATCCCGTAAATTCCCCATAGATCTCACTCTGCACATTTTTCTTCAACTGTTTTGAAGTGTGCACGTATCATTTTCAGCTTCGAAGTGGGAATTCCCCATAGATCTCATGCTTTTTTGATTTGACTTTCGCTTATCATCTACAGATTACTGACATCACCAATCCTTTGGCTACTTCCTACTCGTTTTCTGTGCAGGAGTAGCTTGATGATGATGAATTACTTCCCCACAATTATGGAGAAAGCTAACTCTTAGACAAAAAGCACCTATGTATGTGACATGATATCGTACCCCCAATCAACCATTTCACGCGTTAGACAAAATGGCCTTGACCGAAAGGTGGTCGGACAGACTAATCGCACCAACAGAAAGACTTGATGGTTGGGCGTTAACTCTGACACCCGTCACCTATCTCGTCGCTAGGAAAAAGTGTTGATGCCAGCGGTTTTTCAAAATGATTTTTTGGAATGGGCAAAAACCTAGAAAAATGTGGCATTCAAAACCATTATTTGCAAATAGCTAAAAGCCCAGACGAGGTCCCATTTTTGCCGCCATTTTCCATAGCGATGTTTTGTAAGTTGTTGGAGCAACGAGAAGGAGTTGCAGGTGTTTAGAGGTTGAAGTAGTGTGGCCACCCTCCATACGAAAAATGCATTTGACAAGTGCAGGAAACTAGCTAGCTGGCAGGTATATATATCCACTAGAAATATATGCCATTTTTCCATTTTGCCTAGGAACTGTGAAGAAATGAATTACTATTCATTGGGAAGATGGTTTTCATTGATGTGAAAACAAAGAGTTTTCCTTGGGAAATGGGTTTTTCATTTGAAATGCAAAGCTATTTATGTGTTTTTCTGTTGAAGGTTTATTAATTTTTGTTTCCTCTTGTTTGCTGGATTTAAAATTTTGCGCTTGCCAAATGAAATAACTGACAACCCATTGTGAAAATATGAGTGAAATAACTAAATAACGTTTACAGAAACCACAAACCATGTGAAATATATTATGACATTAGAAAACACATGGGTTTTACAATGAAATGATATATTTTGAACACCACATAAAGCCCAGAATGTCACCATTGTTCACATTCTTATTTTGAACATTGTAGGGTTTTCGTTGGGAAAAGGGGTTTTTATTTGAAATGCAAGGCTACTAATGTTTTTTTGTGTCAAGGGTTTTTTAATTTTGGTTTCCTCTCGTATGTTGGTTTTGGAATTTTTCCATTGCTGAATGTAATAAATGACAACCCATTGTGGAAATATGAATGAAATAACTGAATAACATTTATAGAAACTAGAAACCATGCAAAATATATTACGAGGTAGAAAACGCAACATGGGTTCTGCAATGAAATGGTATATTTTGAAAACCACATAAAGACTAGAATGTCAACATTATTCACATTCTTATTCGGAATGGACCAAAAAAAAAAAACCCAAAACATGGCATTCGAAATCATAATTTGAAAAGAGCAAAAAGCCTAGACAAGATCCCATTTTTGCTGTCATTTTCTACACTGTCGTTTTGGAAAACACGTTGTCTCCTAAAACCCTTACTGTTCTAAAACCCTTTAGAAGTAACAACCCAATTGGTTACTCACACCTAACCTCAATTTGGTATGTTTTGTGATTGTCTTGAGAACCTTTTGTGAATTAGATAGTACTAGAATGTAATGAAATTGGAAAAACAAAAGAGGTATTGTGCTTAACCCTTTCCTATAGTAACGCAAAAACATGAATAAACTAGGTTAGACAAGGAATTACAAGTGAAAAGAAGGATTCCCCATGAAATCCATTTGCAAACTCAAAATAGGAAAGAAAATAAGCAAGAACACAATGAAATTGATAAAACCAAAGATTAAATTTCTAATTTAAATATAAACACTTGATCCCATGGGGAATTGGAAGCAATTTGATGTGAAAATTGGCCCTTCCCAATCCCTATGATGCAAGATTCAAATGTTGAAGAGATTGTTGATCCACTTTTGGTGAAAAGATGAGAACTCCAAGCCAAACCTGCAAAAAGCTTAGCTAAGAATATAAATGATGGATGGAAATGGCTAAGTATTTTAGCATGGTAACTTTGCTTGGATTGTGGATGATAAAATGAGGAGAGGAGCTCTTCATTTATAGGATTTCAAGATGGATGAATGCCCAAATTTGAGCAATGTGGGACTAACATTCATCCAATGATATGGTGCCACTTGTCAAGCCATGAATGGATGAGGGATGTGCAAGATTTGGGGTTTGTGCCAATAAATGCCAATATTTGAAATTCAAATTTGTTGAAATGACATGTAAGAGGGAAGGGAAAATGCAATAAATGCCACTTGGCTCAAGACAAAGGACATGTAAGATGAATTTATTTCCTTGTTGGATGTACATGTTGACTTGGAATTTTGAATTCAAATTGAAAGAATATTCCAAAAGATGCCATGTAAGGGAAAATAGGGATTTAATAAATGAATTAAATCTATTTTCATGTGCAACTTGCATTATCTAGAGGATGTGACATGAGATTAGATTAAATTAATCAAAGGTTAATTAATTTGACAGAGATTAGATGATGTGACTTATTTGACTTAGATTTTAGGATTTATTTAAATCAAATAAGAGAGGAATATGATAAGATGCTAATTAAATAAGGATTTTGATTTTTTTAATTAAAAGGGATGGTGTTAGATTAAATCAAATAAGGTTTTAATTTATTTAATTTAATGGACAGACTTTAGAGATTTAATCAAATGAATTGATTATTTAATTAAATAGGGATAATTAGATCAGATAGATTGAGTGACTTAATTAGACAAAATGATTTTATTTAATTAAGAGATGTAAATATTGATGAATTTAATTAGATAAGGGAATTTGATTAAACAATTAGACCAAGGATGATTTAGGAAGAAACTATGTTAGTAAGTCAAAGATCATGTACCCATGTCAATCAAGACATTTCCACGGTTCATGTGTATTATGAAACTTGCAAGGCACAGTGTTGTTATACATTGTTTGTAGTGTTGGAGAACACACTGTCCCATGTCAGTTAGTTTGTTATGAAGAGCTTTGTTTCGTTATGCTCCAAGAATGTAATGAAGTCCACTTTCAAATTTTTGAACAACTTTTTGCTACAGTCCAAATGTCATTTCACTTTCTTCATCTGATTGGAACAAAATGCCCCGACAAAAAGAAGGTTGGATGGACAAATTGCACTGATGGAAAGACTTGATGGTCGGACATTAACTTGGACTTGTCGTGGCCTGTGGAAAACGTGTCAACATTGACAGATTTTCAAAATTATATTTCCAAATGGACAAAAACCCAAAAAAACGTGGCATTCAAAACCATTATTTGGAAATAGCAAAACGAGGTGCCAAGAATGTAATGAAATTGGAAAATAGTAGGTATTATGAAACCTGCAAGGCACAGTGTTGTTATACATTGCTTGCAGTGTTGGAAAACACATTGTCCCATGTCAGTTAGTTCGTTATGCTCCAAGAATGTAATAACTCCACTTTCAAATTTTTGAACAACTCTTTACTATAGTCCAAATGTCATTTCGCTTTCTTCATCTGATTGGAACAAATAAAATGCTCACATTATTAGTAGAGTTGAAAAACACACTGCCTCCTCTCAATTGCAAAGGGTTTTACAACACTATATGGGTTGCTTGTTTCTTAACACCTTATATTGAGACTGTGTGTTTTCTAACAATGCAAATAATGTGAGCATTTTATTTGGTTGAAAATTAGATGAGGGAAGTGAATGCCATTTTGATTGTACCAATCAGAAGAGAAAAAAAAATAGAAATAAAATGCTCACATTGTTTGCAGTGTTGGAAACACACTGTCATGTCTCAGTTATTAACTCATAAAAAGTGTTGGTTTTATACACTCCAAAAATGTAATGAAGTCCACCTTGATCTTTTAGAACAATTCTTTGGTGATGTAAATATGACATTTACCTTTTTTCATTTGATCTTGGAACAAATAAAATGCTCCCATCATTTATAGTGTTGGAAAACACACTGTCCCATGTCAGTTAGTTTGTTATGAAAAGTTTTGCTTCATGATGCTCGAAGAATGTAATGAATACCACTTTGAAGTTTTTGAATAACTCTTGCTACAGTCCAAATGTCATTTCACTTTCTTCATCTGACTTTGTTCACCTGATTGGAACAAATAAAATACTCGCATTATTTGCGGTGTTGGAAAACACACTGTCTCCTCTTAGTTATTCCCTCACAAAAAGTTTTTGTTTCATGCGCTCAAAAAGTGTAATGAAGTCCACCATATTTTAGAACAACTCTTTAGTGACATAAATATGGAATTTCCCTTTTTTCATCTAATTGGAACAAATAACATGCTTGTATTATTTGGAGTGTTGGAAAACACACTTTCACATGTCAGTTCATTCGTTATGAAAAGATTTGTTTGAGTATTTTGGAGATTAAAAAAAAAATCTATTTAGAAAAATCATTGTCCTATGTTAGTTTGTTTTGTTTGGGCATTTTATTTGTTGGCAACATATATATAGTACGTATTGTTGGAAAACATAGTGTCCCATGTCAGTTTCTTTAGTGCGAACATTTTAATTGTTCTAAATTATTTTCTACATTTATTTTAAAAATCATATGAGGAAATTGAAATCCAACTTTTAGTGTAAGTAAGAGTTGTTTTAACTTGTGAAGGTCAATGGACTTCACTACATTCTTACTATCTACAAAACTAAAGGTTTTCATTACACTCATGTTGTCTACATTTAATTATGTGAAACTAATAACTTATAATTTTCCTGGGACACAAAGCACCTAAGTTGTCTTGTCCATAAAATATTTTTCAAGAAATTCCATAACATTATTGTCCTTTTTAGAGAGAGTAAAAAAATAATTTGAATAATCTTCCTCTTCAAGCGCAACTCTTAATGCACTTCCAATCAATGTTGACCAAAATTTGGCTAACTCCTCTTTTATCTCATTGAATTGAAATTAGGAAAGCAGAGTTATCCAATGTGTGTTCATAATTGAGTGGAATGCATTAAAAGTCGCTTGAAGAGAAAGAATATTCAAATTCCTATGTACTATTTTTGAAAAGGATAATAAGTTAGGGAAGTTCAAGAAAAAGTTTTGATGGACAAGACAATTTTGTGCAATGTGTCGTAGGAAAATTACAAGTTATTAGTTTGGCAAGTGACACTTATGAAGCTTCAAAGCTAATAAATAAAATAGTTATTACAATTCATAGTGGAAAATATACTGTGTTGTAGAAGTTATTCATGATAGAATTTACTTGTTCAACTCCACCCATAGCAGTATCTCTGAATTTCTTTATGTGCACAAATTGTTGTGCACTACAAAACCTCTTCAGTTTGTCCACTTGTGCATTGCCATTTTCCCTTTTCTTATATTGTGCATGCACCTTCCTCATCTTGTCAAGAGCATGGAGGATCTTTTTAGTTAGTACATTATGTATCTCACTCATACCAAGTGTTTTTAGAGAAGATTCATTTTTCATTCCATGCACTCTAGTACTTGTTACCTCCAGTTTTGTGTTGCCATTTTCCCATTTCACATAGTGCACATGCTTGTTCATCAATTTTTGAAGAGGAACAATCTCTTTAGTCAATACATTATCTATCTCATTCACTTTGGTTTGCTTCTTTTCAAGTGTTTTTAGAGAAGATTCCTTTTTTATTACATACTATCTACTACCTATTGGTCGAGTTCTGCATTGCCATTTTCCAATTGTGCATATTGCACATGCACCTTCCTCAAGTTTTGAATAATAGGGAGAATCTCTTCACTCAATACATTATCTTTTATCTATCTCATTCAATGTGGTTTGCATAAATTTCTAAGGTGATCTTCATTACATTCTTATTTTGTACTAAACAAATCTTTTTCATTACGTTCATACGGTCTATATATAACTTCATGTTGGAAAAAATTAGATGTGTAATCAAATTGAGGTGAGAGATCACAAACCAATTGGGTTATTACTACATTAATCAGAAAAAGGTTTTGATTACATTCTTATTATTTTCTAAAATTTTTGTTTGGAAAACACTAGGTGTTATAGAACCTGCATATTTTTCTTCAACTATTTTGAAGTGTGCACATATCATTTTCAGCTTCAAAGTGTGAATTCCCCATAGATCTTATGCTTTTTTTATTTGAATTTCGCTTATCATCTGGAGATTACTTACATCAGGTCAATCCTTTGGCTACTTCCTCCTCATTTTTTGTGTAGGAGTAGCTTGATGATAATGAATTACTTCCCCAAAATTACTATGGACAAGGACAAGTAACTTCATTTTTAATCCAACTGTCCAAAAGAACAATTTAACATATCTTCAATTACTAAAATAACTAAGTTGTGCAATGCAATGGAAATTTGTAAACTCTGCTCCTATTTTGGGGTTTTATAGATGAAGAGAAAAATAAAAGATTTTTTTTGTATTTCTTGTAAATTTCACTCAAATCTCATTTTGCATATTTTTCATTGACTATTCTAAGGTTTGCATGATTCATTTTTAACTTTGACTGGTTGTTATTAACGAGCTCCTCTCACAAGATTAACAAGTCTAGAATTTTCCCAATTAGTATATTGGGGTTTGTTTTTCATAGTAAGTAGGTTTGCCCCTACCAATCATTAATTTAAAAAAGGGGCAAACAATTTACAAATAAAGAAATATTTGATAAGCTATGGGGTTTATTCAAAATTTCCCACTTTTCTGAGGTACTTTATTTGTATATTTGTTTGCTTTCCATCCTTAGTAGGTACTGCAAGCTACTTACTCTTTAAAGTACACATTCTTCATTTCCTTATGAGTTCATCTCATTTAATTGAATCTTGTTTTCTCACCTAGATCTTGCTAGAACTTATCAATTAATTTTTTTTATGTCAATTCCATAATGGCAAATAGTTATTCCAGTAAATCTATGAGTTCAACGTGGCTTGTGGACTGGGCTTAATGGTAAAGCTTTGGATCCTTGACCTAGGTTCCAGCTACTGCCTAGCTCCCAAGTGATGGCCTCCCTTCGTAGGTACCCATATTAAGGCAACATTTTATAATATTAACTCAATGTTCTAGAGCCCCTACCTATGGTAATTTGCTATTTCAACCATCCAATATTTTTGTCATTTTGTATCTATATGAACTATTTAAGTTTCAAGGCTATGAAAAAAAAGCTAAGATATATGGGAGAGGGGCCCAAATTAGGGCAAGATCCTATATTGGGGATGAAAGTAGTCCCACGTGGGCCCCACACTAGACTGCCTTAATATGCAATTGTAAAACAGTTTTCACCCACAAAGTCAACAAAGGTACTCAAATCATTGTACCACCAAAATTGTATTATAATTGGTTTATATTTGTCTCCAACACAAATAATTATTCATAGTCTTACATGTCAGTGAATATTCAAAGCACATCTGACACTACAAACATACAAGCCATATTGATTGTTACTGGCCCGTAGCTTTAAAACATGCACCCAAAATATAAAATTAGTATAACCCACGCTCCCCTATAATATCACCACTTGCATTACATCATTGCCAGTATTTTAATACATGTACGCTGAGGAGAACAACTAGGAGCCAAGATTGTCCCATCACCAAATCCAATTGAACCCACACCCTATCTCATTGTGCTAGCAATACAACATTGAAAGGAAAATCAATCATTCATAACTGTCCCATTGGTCAAATCCTTGGGCACGACAACTGGTGCATTCTCCTCTTTTTCCACCTACAAACACCAAAATAATGGTGTTAAGGCCACCAAAATCGCCTGAGCAACAAACACTACACGCCATAAATACATACAAACTATGCAATTGAAGGCATCCAAATATATTTTCAAATTTGAAAAAGGAGGAACAAAATTAAATACTCCATACCAAACAACATTGAACATATAAAGAGATTTTCAAATTCAAAAATGTATTTCCATTTACCACGTCTCACCTTCATATTCAATGCTACATTTTCCTGAAGGAAAACGAACAAAGAGGAGAGGAAGAAGCAGCAACAACATGCTATCAAGATATAGGTACTCTACACAAAATTATTGTTTATGCCTATGGATGCCAATCTGTTCAATGCTATGCAAATGTTTTTCACAATATTGTAGATACCTTTGGTTTTTCATTTAAATTCTTTATGTCCCAATGGAAATATGTTGTATGTGATGTTAATGTTTCTCACAAAAACTTGTAACTCAACATCTAGGGTTTCAACTTACACTATTTGTGAATGTCAAGTCAATTTTGTTTAGTTTTTGGGTTTTTTTTACGTTCTCTATGCCTGCCAATGTACATTTGTTCTATGCACTGTAAATATTTTGTGATCAACAGACCTATAACTCAATATATGGGGTTTCAACTTACATTGTTTATTTATGTCAAGTCAATTGAGTTTGTTTGCTAGAGTTTTCTTAGGCTCTATATGCCTGCCAATATAGATCAGTTCTATGCACCATAATTATTTATCAACCACCAATTTGTAACAATTATATTTGGGGTTTCAACTTTCTCTATTTATGAATGTCAAGTCATTTCAATTTAATTCCTGGGTATTTTTTATGTTCTATATGCTTGGCTATATAAATTAGTTATATGCACTATAAATGTTTCTCACCCACTACCCTCTAACTCAATATTTGGGGTTTCAACTTACGTTGTTTATGGATGTCAATGCATTTCAGTTCCTTACAATGTGATTGTTAAACCCTACGTGATTGTTGCACAAGACTAGGTCATTTTTTTGAATGACAATGTGATTGTTGCAACCTATTCTTTCTAACTCATTATATGGGGCTTTGACTCATATTTTGTTTATGAATGTCAATGCATATCCACTTAAATTCAATGTCATTGTTTCACCCAATATGATCTAAGCAAATATCATCAATTACTTTTAGTTCAATTGTAACGTTTTCATATATCATCTATATGCCTTGGAATGCCAATATCTTCTATGTTTTCTAAATGTTTCTCACACAAAATTGTAACTCAATATCATGGGATTTCATACTTAGTAACTATTGATGAATGATAATGAATTTCAGTTATCTACATTGTTAATTCCAATCCGATGTATGTCATAAGACCAACTCTTTTCATTTCAATCCAAAAGGTTATAAACTTGTGCAATTCAAACAAAGTATTAAATAATCGCATAAAACTTCAACAATTACCAAATTTACCATTATAAACTATTAGCTAACACAATAAAGAAAAAAATAGCTCATGCATCACTCTGTCTTTAAGGGTGTTCAATGGTGGTTCTTATCATTGTTTGAAACATGTCTAAATAATGTGTGTAGGTGCAATATAAAGTTGATATGAGGTCCATGCCATTGAAGAAGAGATCCATGATAAGGTGGTCTGCATGTAAAAGAGGGGTTACATTCCCTCTGAAGAACTAAACGTAGAAGCAGAGACAGTTGTGGTAGTTAGTCCTCCATCAGGCAAGTGGACAACAACATTATGGCATTGGGAATTGACAATGAATCAAATAGTTAATCAACAAACAAATGACATGGTGGATAGCCAAGGTGAGGAAATTAATGATGACCTAAGTCTTCCCTCATTCCCTACCCCACTATGTACACGAGTTCAAAATTGGTTTGAAAAATATTAATTAAATATTGATTATTTAATTAATGAAACCTTTATTCTTCTACTATTTAAATAAATTGCAAATTTATTTATGTAGTTCCTATTTTCTTAATTCCTCTATTCTAACTCACCCTCTTCATGATTTAATTAAAATAAACAAATCTAAATAATTTATTTTATTCTAATTAATTCCCTCTCATTAAATTGGAATTTTTAAATTCTAATTTGTCACATTTCTACATATCTCTCTAACTACCTTCCACCTCACCCTCCAACTCACCATGTGTCACATGGAAATAATTATTCTTATTTTCATAAATTGGATATTTACTCTCAACAATTTAACAACCTTCAAGACACATGGCTTCATCCTCCAATTGGTTCCTTCTTACACTTGGCAAGATGGTTTTACTAAAGGGAACCATTGCCTTGTTTTCTCCATCCTTTTCATTCTTCACCGTCGATTTCTCCAGACCGAATCTCAATTGTTCATGGCTGCCAACTCACCCAATGCCTTAGAAAAATATATAAATTGAGGCCCATTTATAGCTTTTCAACAAGGAGAAATTGCATAATCTTACTCTGTAGAATTTCACTTGGGTTTTTAGAGCTTCATTTGCATTTTTAGCTTAGCATTTAGGATTAGTTATCAATTTTGTTTGGATCATGGCTCCTTTAGGCATTTCATAGTTTAATTCAACATGTAGAATCAATTCTAATCTCATTAGCATTAGTATAGTTTTGCATTATCTCCCATTTCATATCATTTTGTGCATATTGGCTCATATCACCATGTCAATTTATCATTTCATACAGTTGGATCTTTTAATCATATAGATGTAGGTTTATAATCTGCATTGTAAATGGATAGGCTACTCGTTTCTTAGATGAAATCTTAGGGATTTGTGTAGGAATGAAATCTAAGAGCACAAGTTGCCAAGACATTTAAGATTAGAGGAGGATGCGAAGTTTTTAAAGAATTATGTTGTCAAACTATGTTTGATTTAGATAGATTCTTTACTATAATACTTCCCATCTAAGTGTGTTTGTTTTAATATAATTCATGAATATTTTAATACACACGTAAATTGGTGCCCACCGTGGGGCCAAGCCCCTATTATTTTAATATTTTTTGGAAGATTTATTTTATAGGCTCGAACAAGTAGTTTTTTGGCACAACCGTGTAATTTTTTGGTGCTTCTGAAAGATTCTCTGGCACTTACACCAACTGTTTCAATGCTTCAAAGCATTTATTTGGTGCTTCCAAGCCATCCTATGGCACTTTAGGGGGTTTCTGTGGCGTTTTGACCCTTTTCTATGGTGCTTTGGCCAAATTCTATGGCACTTTTACTTAATTTTGTTGCGCCTCTATTGTTTTGGCACTTTTGCTTACTGCTTTGGCACTTTCATTTATTTTTGTAATTTTTCTAGAGAATGAAAACTAATGTTGGTCTTTCTATTTTGTAGATTACATAAAATGCTGTCAAAGACCATGCTGAAACTATAGAATGCTTGCCAAAGATAATCTATGAGAAACTACTAATGAATTTGATGCAGGGGCCAGATTTTACATCTTTCCTTCTTGCTTAAATTAGGAACATAGATTAATTAGCAAGGAATGAATACCATGTTTACTACCTGTTTGGAAGGGTAGGCATATACTCTCCCCTTAACTGGGTGACCAAAAATCCAGACCCCTTCCTTTTCATTTATTTTGTTGTATTTTTTGAATGGTAGGCATATGCTCTCCCCTTTGCTAGGTGACCAAAAAGCCAGACCCATTCTTTGTTAATCTGTGAGTGTGAGTAGGGTATACAGCGAGGGTTCTCTCTTTATTCATGTGGAATAACAAGGATCGAACTACGGGTATACTCTCTCAATTTGTTCATCCTAAGTGCAGCAGGGAAAAAGTACTCACCCAAGGGGCGTTAGGCATATCTGGCAGGGTATTTCCAACCCGGGATATGAAATGTGGATGATGGAGTAAACACCAATATCCTTGCCGGTTAACCCCGTGAGAAGGAAAAATAGTCTCTTACTCGATGGAGTCAACTCCTATGAATGAAAAGTCCTTGCACTAGAACCCTTGTTTTGTAATTGGGTGAATCCTTTATCTATTCTCTTGGTACAACACCGATCAGTGTGAAGGCATCCACATTCTCGCAGTCTTTAATAGAGATGATCAGTCTACCATAGGAGTTTCATGGAGGCTGGAAGCTTGGTTGACCTGAGAAGAGAGTGCAATGTAAGGGGGAGCCCATGTGGCCAAGCTTCTAAATTCATCCACTAAAGATAAGTGCGGTTGGGATAAAGATCGCGTGGAATCCAAGAGAATATAGTCCATCATAGCCCTAGGGAATGTACGTTGTGCTTGATTGTGCTTGTCAATTTTTTCTCAAAGCAAACCTCAAATGAGACTTTACACATTAGAAAAAACTACAAAAACTGTGATTCAGAATACATCATCTAGAACAAAACATCTTTTGACCAAAAACTAGAAAAATCAAACAAACTAGAAACAAACTATTGCATACTCTGTTCAGCACTTTTGCTACTTTCTGTAGCACTTTCACCAACTTTTCCAGTGCATTCACCCTTTGTTTCAGCACTTCCACCGTATTTACTAGCGCATTTACCCAAAATTTTGGCACGTCTCAGCCATTCTGTGGCTCTTTGACCCTTTTCTATGGCACATCCACTTGCTTTTTTGGTGCTTCCAAGCCATTATGTGGTGCCTATAAGCTTTTTTGTAATGCTTCTACCTTTTTGACGCTTCCGCCCACTGTAATGACGCTTCCACCAAAAACTCGAAAATAGAGAGTTGAATGCAATTCCCATCTGCCATCTTGAAACCAGAATTCAAGCATTTTTCCAATCCAGAGTCATTTGCAACCTTGACAAGAGTCTAAACATGGTTTTCATCCAATGACTTCATGAAATATTAAAATTCAAAAACCAAAACCCATACCTCTTAGTCCAAAGGATTGTCAAAAACGTCTTTCCATGCTTTACGACTTTAGAGATTGATTGCTCTTCAAT
The DNA here is from genome assembly GCA_007258455.2 of Sequoia sempervirens. NCBI lineage: Eukaryota > Viridiplantae > Streptophyta > Pinopsida > Cupressales > Cupressaceae > Sequoia > Sequoia sempervirens. The sequence goes on from VDFB02030678.1 coordinate 14,202, forward strand.
TTTTATAGAAAAAATTCCAAGAACGACCCCGACTTATATTTGTTTTATTATTTCCAAAACCCAAGACTCTTCCAAAGATTCGAACATCTTGTCTAGAAAGAAAAATTTTCACCATTTCGAAATTGAAACCAAAATTTCAAAATCTCCTCAAGTTTGGAATTATCCTTTAGAGTCCAAAACTTTGTTAAAATTGTCTTATCCAAGTGAAATAACTTTACCTAAACTTTGATCAAACACCTAAAAGTGCCCATCATCATCAACACCCAAATTTGATCATCAAAGTTGAGTTTCCCTATCAAGGTCTTTATCCTTCATCATTGAAACAATACACTTTGTATCAAATTTTGTCACCTTGATTACATCAATAGTATTCATCATTCTATTCAACCTAGGTATTTCATTGGCACTCTCAAATAACGATCAAAATTTAGAAAAACCTTAGTCACTTGTATGCCCATTTTAACAAGGTCCCAAAAACATAAAATAGGGGCAAAGAAACCGAACGTCGACATACCATGGCTAAACCAGAGGAAAATCCTTTTCATAAGATCTCTAAAAAAGAAACATATGAGATAAAAAAAGAAGATGTCGAACAAGATAATCAAGACCCCAATTTCCATAAATTCCTAGAAAAATTCTTTGGAAAGGATGGGGAGAAATACCTTTTGATGTTAGCCAACCAAGGGGCTAAGTTACCTAATGAATTTGATGTTAACAAATTGAAGAGTATCCCAAAGAAAACTGAAACTGAAACGCCCATTGTCGATCAAATGATTACCTTGATGAATCAGATGCAAAACCTTCAACAACAACTCCAAGATATGCAAGGTGGGACTCCAAAAAGATACTTGTTACAAGATATTTGTCCCTATATGTTTGATAGAAGGTTAAACATGATACCATTTCCTCAAAATTGTGAATTGCCAAAATACGACAAATATAACGGGAAATCGGATCCTATAGACCAAGTGCGAGAATTTCAAACAACGAGTCTTGAATTCACCCATGAGGACACATACTTAATGAGACTCTTTCCTCTTAGTCTAGGGGGTCATTGCATGGAATGGTTCTTGAAGTTACAACCAGGCATAAAATCCTTCCAAGAACTTGTTAATAGATTCATCACACAATATTCCTTTAACATTGCACATGAGATAACCATGAAGGATCTTTGTAATACCAAACATAAACAAGGAGAATCTTTTCTCGTATTCCTTCAAAGGTGGAGAAGGTTATTCGCTCGTTATGCTCGTCCCATACCCAAACAAGAAAAGATGAATTTTTTTATCGATAACCTTAACAATGAGATGAGCTATAGATTGCAATTACAATGTCCTCCTAGCTTTGAGAAGATGGTAGAAAATGGTGTTAAAATTGAAGAAGCCTTGGTCGAAAGAGGGGTGTTGAAAATTCACAATGAAGGATCAAACAATGCTAGTTCATCTAACCATCGTAACAATGAAAAACCCAAATTTTGGACAAGGAACAAGAATGCCAACGATGGTAATGCCAAAACACATAATGCTAAACCCATCTTTAACTTGTCAGGAACCACAACCAAGGTAGATCAAAACATCAGTGAAGGAACTAATCAAAATGTCTCCTCATCCAACAATCAAAGCAGTCACAATCAAAGTAACACCCCATCAAAATTTCCACCATATCAAACACAATCAAACCACCAAAAATTCACCCCTTTGGGTCAATCACACAAATCTACATTGAGGGTACTTCTTGAAAATAACCTCATAACACTACCTGACACTCGAGGCTTTGAACCTAAAGTAAAATAATTATGGTGGAATGATGCCCATTACTGTGAATTTCATCGATGCAAAGGTCACCTAACGAATAGCTGCATGCAATTGAAACATAAAATACAAGACTTGATAGATGCCAAAATCATATGAATAGAGGGACTCCAAACAAATGCAGATCATAGAGCATTCAAAAATCCCTTACCAAACTATGAAAAAGGGGAATCCTCTACGACGAATAACAAGGAAAAGAATGTAAACTATGTCCATGATACTATCATAAATTATATTTCAGCAATAGAAAATCAAATGAATACCATTGAAACCAATGACCGCCAAAGCATTACTGCAAATGATAATTTGATTTATGACGTTCCAATCGAACAAGAACAAGACATTGCTATCCTTGAAAATAAAATCAATGACACCAAACCTGACATGAATATGAATGATACTCAAATCAATGTCATCAAAATCAATGGGAAACAAGATAGTGTACCAGTGAATGCGACCACCAGAGCATAGGCCAAATATGTCTTAAAAGGAGGTTCATCTAAAATATCCATAACATCATCCAATCAATACAACATAGTGGACCAATTACAAAAGATCCCTGTACAAATATCAATATTGCAATTGCTCAAGATTTCACCTGCCCACAAAGAGATCTTGGAAAAGCCCTAGTGGACACAACAATACCAACGAATCTAGAAGTTTGTAAATTCAAAGCCATGGTGGGACATTTAATCGTGCCACATTACCTATCCTTTTTCGAAAATGATGGCACATCCATCTCTCATCCCCACAATGTTGCTCTCCATATCGAAGTACTAATCCATAAAAATTGTGTCAAACACATCCTAATAGACGGAGGAGCTGGCCTAAATATATGTACTTTAAAACTTGTTCGTGCCTTGGGATTTTCTGAGAATGCAATTGATTCAAAGAAAAAGATTACAATGAAAGCATATGATGATGAGGAAAGAGCTTCATAAGGGTTGATCATCCTACCCATACAAGTGGGACCAATCTAGAAAGATGTAATTTTTTGAGTCTTAGACAAGGATTTGACCTATAACATACTATTGGGTCGACCATGGATCCATGAAATGTAGGCAGTCCCTTCAACATACCACCAATGTCTAAAATTTCCTTGTGGTGGCTAGGAAATCACCACTTCGGCTTATTCAAATAGTCCTCAGTATTGCAATACATTGAAATCTATCCAAGATTTTTTTGTACCTCATAATAGAGAAGCTTCCATTTCCACTACTTCTAATGAGCAGAGCCAGTCAAGTTCCTCATCCAAACCGTTAGTCATTTCCACAAATCATGAAAGCCAATCCAGTTCCACATATAAATAGTCTGAGAAGAAAGAAGAAGCTGCTCCATCCATATCCTCAAATCCTGAAGCCCAATTGAATTCCTTGTCAAAACAATTTGATGAAAAAGTCCAAGTCAAAGACAAAGGTGTTGGTGAATACTTCTTTGAATGGTCCTTGTGTCTTTCACACTTTTCTTCTTCAAAGGTCTATGAACAACCCTCTACATCAACACAACAGACCCTACAACCAGTCACCAAATTTGATGGATGGTTCATAAAAGAAAACATCAGGTTTGATGAGGCAAAAGACAATGATGTTCTAAACCGACTTTATAAAGATGAGGAAGAATCTCAAGCAACAACTGCCACTGTATAGACAACTAAATACTATCTTGGAAAAGATGGGATATGAAGGGAAAGGCC
>VDFB02030679.1:0-26262 GCA_007258455.2 Sequoia sempervirens
CTAGTAAATACCATAAAATTATAGTTAGAATGTTGAATAAACAATTTGTTTCAATCACTAAATAAGATTGAGATGGGAGCAACGTCGGGTAGTGTTGCTGTAGGTAAGGTTTTTTCAAATTCGGACAAGGCGGGAACCCTTGCTCTAGGGTTGGCGTTAATGGTGGAGGTCAGGTTGATGTTGGGAAGCAAGCTGACGGTGGTTCTTTGGATGGTACTCCTTGTGGATCCTTATGTCTGGGTTTTGGAGCCGTTCAGGGTCAGGATGGTACTTTTCCTGGCAAGGTGGGGTCTAAGAATGTGGCTTTCGAGGCAACTGTCATTTCTGAAGCTGCTAAGGAAGCTGTCACTTTTGAAGCTAGCATTTTTGAAGCCTCTAAGGCTGATTCATCTTCGGTGGATGGGAAGTCGTGGTCTACTTTATTTGGGAGTAAGCTTAAGGAGAAAATTTATCCTCCTCTTGTCGACTTCTTTGCTAATCTATCTTTGGGGGAGTATTCGGTGTTGGTGTTTGATTGCATTATTGATAAAGGTTCACACTCTCCATGGAGCAAGCATTGGTGGGAAAATTTTTGGGCCCATGTCCTAATATTGAAATGGTTAGATTGCTTGCTAAAAATTGCCAGTTCCTGAAAGGGTAGGTGGAGATTGCGGCTCTTGCAAAAGGTTTCTTCTCCTTTTCTTTTACTTGCAGTGAGGATTTGCTGAAGGTTTTGGTTGGTGGACCCTGGCTTGTTGGTAAGTCAACTTTGGTTTTAAATAAATGGGAGGTCGGCTTCTCCCCTAACTCTTGTTTGTTTGACTATGCCCTTGTGTGGGTCCGTTTTCCTGGCCTCCCTCTTGAATTTTGGGATGAGCAAGTCTTTAAGGGTATTGTGTCTACTTTTGGGCATCTGATTTCAATTGATAGTCTTACTGCTTCGAGGTGCAGAATGGTTTATGCTTGGCTTTGTGTGATTCTGGACCAGACAACAGATCTTTCGTCATTGATTAAGATTAACTCAAAGTTGGGTGTGTGGGAGCAGTAGGTTGAGTTTGAATCTATCCCCTTTACTTGCTTTCACTACAAGAAGGTGGGTCAATGGGCAAAGAAATGTTTGTTGAAGCCTATGGTTCCTCCTAAAAAGAACATGGCTCCCCCCAACGTTTCTAAAGTTTGGAAGGAGGTTGGTCCTGAAGCTTTTTCGGAGAAATGCTCTATTCAATCTCTGGAGGGAGAGTTGGTTAAGGGTGTGGGGCCTGAGGCTCTTGGTGTTGTTGCTTCTTCTATTGTGGAGGAAGTTTTGGTGGAGGAGGTCGGAGTGTTGGACTCTGCTGATAGGAAGTTGGATTTGGTGGAGGTTGAGGATGTTGATGTGTTGGCTCCAGTGGCTGCTGAACTGGAGAAGGTGACCCCTCTGAAGATGTTATCTGAGGAGCAAAGTCTTTTAAAGGAAAACTTGTTGGTTTCTTCTTCAACTTTGTTGGAGGAGAAGAGTGAGGTTTCACCTTTCGTTGAACCTCTTGTGGAATCGATTGTTGAAAAGATGGTGCTCACCTCTTTTTTCATGGATTTCTCTAATTGTGCTTCTCAGGAGGAGGAGCCTTGGACTACAGTTCTTTTGACCTCTAAGTCCCAGTCTAATAAAAATACTTTACCAACGGGGTTGGGGATGGCTACTCATAATCGCCTTAAGCTGGATTATGGTTTGGAGCCTAGGGGAAGAGGTAGACCTTCACTGCAGAAAGTAAGGGAGAGGGTTAGTATGTGTGAAATTTTTGATGGTTCACAGATTACTCTGCTTGAGATGGGCCTGAATGGTCCCTCACATAATCTTTTATGAAGATCCTCTCCTAGAACATTAGAGGATTGAATAATCCTCATAAACAAGATCTTGCTAATATGGTAAGAGATCATAGGCCGGATATCATTTTGATCCAAGAGATTAAAATGAGTTTTGAAAAGGTATTCAAGATCAAGAACAAGTTCTTGAGAGACTATGGGTGTCAAGTTGTGGATTCTAATGTTGCTTTTGGTGGGGTGGCAAATTTTTTGGAATCCTAAGGTGGTGGTTGGGTCGGAGTTGTTTTCTTTTGAAAATCATGTTGCCTCTTCCTTTTTGTGCTTTAGGGAAAAGTTATCTTGGGTGCTATATAATATTTATGCTCATAATTGTAAATGTTCCTGTAAGATTTTTTGGGATTGGTTGAATTCTTTTAAGGCTCAATTCATAGTTCCTAATTCGTTGGTGATGGGGGATTTCAATACCTCGTTGAATGATGTAGACAAAAGTGGGGGTTCTCAGATTGATGATGTTAGCAAGCTTGATCTAATGAATTTTATTAATGATAATATGTTACTAGACCTGGATCTGGGGAGAGCTTCCTATACTTGGTCTAGCAGGAGATCTGGTGATGTGTTGATATAGGTTAAATTGGATCAGACTCTAATCTCCCAAGATTGGCTTCATGTTTATGTTTGTTCTTTGTCTACTCTTACCAGGTTTGGTTTAGACCACTTTCCTATTGCTTTGAAGGCTGATCCTTTTGGGCGTAAAAAGGATTTTCCCTTTCGTTTTGAGAAGATGTGGATTGATCATCCTGATTTGCACATTAAGATTGCTCACTAGTGGAATATCAATGTTGATGGTTTGTCCATGTTTAAAGTTGCCAAGAAATTTGCATCGATGAAGCATAATTTGATTTAGTGGAATAAGGACTCCTTTGGTAATATCTTTGAGGAAAATTTGGTTGTGAGGTCGAAATTAGATTTTGTGCAGCAATGTTTTCAAGCTTTAGGGGTTGATGCAGCATTACTTCAAGAGAGTGTGCTTTTTTCTAGATTTCACAATATTGTGGTTAGAGAGGAGGAGTTTTTGAAGCAGAGGTCTCGTGTTGTGTCTTCATGTTTGTTTATCTTTATGGACCTGATATTATCTCCTAGCAAGGGGGGTGGACCTTTGGGTACCACGTGGTTGGGAGGAATGTGTTTTATTCTCCATTGGATCCCCTTATAGGTGTTGTTTTTCTTGGATAATATTGTACTTGTGACAGGTTCCTTATTCTAAATTGTTTGTGAAGTTGGACACTGAGCATGCCCATGAATAAGGTTGACAAATGTGTTTTGATCTTCATCTATAAATTGTATACACTCTTAATATGTATGAGTGAATTTATTGTAAACATGTAATTTTGTTATGAGATTTGTCATAATCTCACTTGTTGTAACTTGAATATGTAACTTCATTACTTTATTGTTATGTAATTGGATCATTCATTATTAATATGATTTATCCTTATGTTTAATGTCTTGGTTTAATAATGTGATGTTCTTACTTATAAATGTTTAAGTAGCATTGTCATGGAATCCTAAGAACGTATGTATATATGTTTCTTTGTACTCATGTTGTAATCAAATGAACATTCAAAAAAAATTGTTTAATTATTTTGTTACTTTATGTGTTGTTCTTTGGGTTCCCTGGTGAGGCATTACATTAGTGCGATAAATCACTGGAGGCCCTCAAAGAAGCATTGTTGGAATTTGAATCCGCAACAGGTGTTTTTGATAGGGTATCAATGAATTAGTCATGCATACAAGATGTGTCCACATTAGATGAGGCAACGTAAGTCTCAATATCATCAATAGATCTTTTCTCCAAGGAAACATCACTTTCAGATAAAGATGAGAAATGTATCCATACAATTGTTGGATGATGATTCAAGTAGTAAAAGGGAACTCAATGTGCTCTATGTGATGTAGAGCATCCTAAAAAATAGTAAGATATATTAGTCCATATACCATGTCATTATTATTAAACCATGAATTTTTTTCATCATAGTCACTTGGCTCAAGAACGATTCCAAGGAGATAGGGTAGTAGATCCCTCTCGAGTGAGTGATTCTTTATCCCTTGCTTCCAAGAAAAATAGTTCTCTGAAGTTATCCTAACAAAATAATGATTAAAATGATGTTTTTAAGAGACATGATTAACCTCCAGGCATAAATAGAACTTTATCTCAGTTCATGATTACAAGGTTCATGTATAATCCCCCCAAATATTATAAGGTTGGGACTTATAATTCAAAGCATTTACATGTAAGTACATGCAACTAAAAAAGAAGATGTTAATTTGCGGGCATGAGAGGTTGCTATGACTTTCTTGGCTGCTCTAAATGTGATGATGAGTCCATATCAAATCCAGGAGAACACAAAACACACATGCAACTAAAAATGAGAATGCTAAACCCTCAAAATCTGGTATTTTTTTCATAATTTTCTAATTCTCCAAATCATTTGAGGGTGCAAGAGAAGAGAATACTTTTTTTCTATTAAAAAAAGATTTGCACTTGATATTTCTAAAAAGCAATCCTATCAATCATCAAGTCTCTGATACCATGTAATATTCACTCACTTACTCTAATATCATGTAATATTTACTATTAAATGTACCCAAGATACAATTAAATAGTAGGAATGCATCAAAGAAAAATAATGTGCTAGAATAAATTGAATTATATATAGCAAATGAGACTGCATGTGTAAAATATACAAAGATTCATTGATTTATATATAGAAAGGAAATGCATGAAGTAACCCAAGATCTCACATAAAGCATGGAGTTCAACTTGAGTTAAGCTTATGCAATAAATCATGAAAGTTTATCTAAGAAAAAAAGTTATCTAAAAAATCTTGTCCAAATCTAGAAAAAATAAAGTAAATAGCTAATAAACTAATCACTTACATAAATAAATGCAACTAGATAAAAACATGCTATGTAAGCTTAAGAGAGTGAAAAAAATATTTTACATGCTAACAAAAACAAATGACTTTTAGAATTTCAATAAGTTCTTGACAAAAACCATTCGCATCAATATTAAATGCAAATAACCATAATCAGCCATTAATTCCCATAAAATATAGTTTATGTTTGATTGAAGGATGGCATGAAATTTGTCATTCCAACTCACAAATAAAGACTCATATTCTTAAAAAATTTAATTCTTGTATTCTTTACTCTTCCTTTGATTCTATCTCAAATAAGTCTTTGAATATATGTATGGAAACAACGAGTAGATATCCTATTTGGAGGAAGCAAGACGAAAACTAGAAAATTTCTAAGTAGCATTCATGGTTGTGTCATTGTAGGGAGAAAGAGCTCTAATTCTCAATTTTGGTAAAGCTTAAATTACTCTTTTTTTCTCTATCAATGTATTTGATTATATTGTGGATTTCATATAATAAAAGGTTACTCCTAGTTTTATTAGTAAATTAATTAAATCTTGAGTAACTAAAAACTACAAATGATATTAAAATACAAATTTACAATGTAATAAAATAATTTAATTAGTTAATCTTAATGAAATAAAAATATAATTTATAAAACAATTCTATTAGTTATGTTAACAAAGGTCAAATATATGTTGTTACCACCTATCATAACATCAAGTTGGCCAAAGACTTGGGGATCTCTAAGCATTGGATCGAGGGGGATTCCCTAAATATTGTTAATTGTCTAAGGAAAGGGTCCCGCCTCTTGGACTAATTAAAATCTCATTTTGGACGCCATTACTTTAAGTCATGAATTTGATGAAATTTATATTTCTCATTCCTATAGAGAGGTGAATTTTGTGGCTGATTGGTTGGAAAATTTTGGGGTGACGTCGACAAGGTCTTGGGAAGCAAATGGTGTCCTACCTATTGAATTAAGCACTCTAATTCATAATGGCACACATTAGCTCATTGGTGTTGGCCACCTCCTCGGCTTTTGGAATGTGTGGGCATTATGGATTTTTCTAGTTGATTAGACTCTTCACACAAATGATGCTTATTGGAATTTGTGATCATTCAAATCTAAGTTTTATGAGCCTCTTCTTCATTATTGCTATTGATAGCGTCCCTAGCAGATGCACACACTTTTTGGATGTTCATCTTCCTCTTGCCTCTTTTTTTTCTATCATTGTGTGTGGTTTCTCTCTGCAAGTGCTTCGATGATGGGTGGGGACAGGTGCAAAAAGGATCCTCTTTCTTGTGAAGACATCAAAGCCAATACTGACATTTGGGAAATTTTGCAGAGGCCCAGAATGACTCCTTTCATGGAGAGGTTGTATGGCTTTAAGGCCATTGTGTCCAAGGATTTCATTGATGCTTAGCATAGACGTGTGCTTAGCATGTTTGGTAGGGATGCTACCATCAATGAAGATTTCATTGCAGAAGTGATGGGTATGTCGATGGAAGGTAGGAAATTCTACAAGGATAAGAATCTCTCACAGTCGGTCAGGAAAAACTTTCTCTGGGACATAGAACATGCTAAAATGGTTAGATTATATTGTGTGGGGTATGACAGGACCAATATTAAACCCATCTAATAGGATGTGGTGGTGGCATTGATGTGTTACTTTACCCTCAATGGCAGATACACAACATTGTATGGTCACCATTTCATGTTGCTGAATCACTTTCAACATGGTAAGCTTGTGTCCTTTCCATTTTACCTTTTGATGTCTTTGGAAGAAGGAATTTCAAGTTTCAAGAAGAAACCTAGAAACATTTTTCTGCATGAGGGTTTGATGCTGCTCATTGTAGATTTTATTAAAGCTAAGTGTATTGTTCAAAGTCCTTAGTTCCCTGTTTCAAAAAAGAAGAGGAAAGGGAGTGGGAAATGTCAGATTGAAGAGATTCTAGAGAGTGGGGGAACATAAATTGAAGAGGAATAAAAGGGTTGGTCCAATGGGTATGACACTGACCTGGATTACACTCCCTTGTCTAGAGGGTTTAAACCCTCAAATTCCAAGGAAAAATCTCTCCTCCTGCATGTCAAACGCAAACTCAAAGAGGCTTTCATGGAGGGTGCTAATTAGGAGGGATTTTTTGGTGGTAAGAAGGCTAAAGGACGTTCTAAGGATGTGGGTGATAAATTTTAGGAGGTGGCAGAGGATATCCAAGGTGATGGGATGGGGAATTCTAGTGATGGTAGGTCCCTTGCTACTGGCAAGGGGAATTTTTTTGTCAATGTGGATGATTCTTCCTAAGTGTCAGCGTCCAAGGACATGGGAAAGGCCAATCTTTTTCCCAATGTGTCTCAAGAGGAGGATCCTTCGGTTGGCTCGCATTAGGGTAAGGGTGTGTTTTGGGGGGCTATGGATTTTTTGTAAACATCTGGTTTGGTGAAAGAAGGGGTTGATATTTCGTTTAATTTGTTGATGTGGCTCATGCAAGAGGTGCAAGACCTCCACAATAAGCATAACACTATTTCATGTTGCAACATTTCCACTCCGCTCTGTCTTAAGGAGAAGGATTCCATCTTCAGGTTGACCAGGTCTTTAAATTCCAGTGTTTGTTGTGTGGTGGATGAGCTTGCTAATTTCAAGAATGATTATGAACCGAGGGTGGTGTTGCTAGAAAAGCATAATAGGCAGCTCAAAAAGGACATGGACATGATTATTAATATTAGCAAGGAGAATTTGGAGGTCTCAGCTAAAGGTATGGTCTTCCTCAACCAGAAGGCAAAGGAGTGGATGGGCAAAGGACTATTTGAATAACATGTGAGCAAGGATAGGGGGGGAGTGTTTTCATGGAAATGCATACCATAGATTTGGATGTTGGACTAAGTGTGCTTACTCAGAGTAAAACCAAGAAATGAAAAATGTTCCCTGGTCGTGTTGTTGAGGATATCATGGAGATGCACGATAGGATGGCGTCTAAGGATTTGGAAGTGGCAAAGATGCCCAAAGAACTTCTCTAATGGCCGTTTATTTTTCTTTGTTTATTTTTCTTTTTGTTGTGGTTTTTTGCTAATGTTTTGTTGATGTTCTAGTAATCAACTTGTTTTTGGTGTGTTGGGTGGGCGGTCTATTGTTACATCTTTTCTGCCATTGTTCCTTTTTGTTTAGGGTTTCAAGTACCCTTCAAAACATGTTTATCATTAATAAAAAACAAAGGTCAAATATATTTTATAAAATAATTCAATGAGCTAATTAATAAGAGAAAAATATAATGGATTTTTGTAGAGCATAAATTATTGTTATTTTTTATCAATGTATGTTGATTTTCTTATATTTTTATGTACAATTAAAGGTTTATTGTTGATTTTCTTATATTTTTATGTACAATTAAAGGTTTATCCCAGTTTTATTAGAAAATTTATTTAAAATATTGAATAAATTGTCAAAAGATTCAAAACAACTTCCTCAAAGATAATCCAAACTCAAAAATTCTATTGATCCAAATAATTAAAAACATAGCATATAATTGTACTATAAAAAAATAACTAAACTATCAATCTAAAATGAGAATCTATTCTTAAAAAAAATATTCATGAACATTGAATATTTATAATAAAAAAATAAGAAGAATATAATCAAATTTTTATATAAGTAAGACATTGAATTCAAATTAAACCCTAATATATTACCAAAAAAAATCGAAAAACCCATATATTTCCACTCCTTTTATCCAATGATGACTTTGACTTAGAATTGATTGGCTCATTTGAAAGAGGTTGATTTCATATTATCCAATCAAAGATATTTTGCTATTGCATACAATGAAAATACCATTTGGTAAGAAGATGATAAGGCATAAAAATGGCATGCACAAAAGTGATATATGCATGATAGAAAGGGGAAGTCAAGTAATAACATAAAAGTAGAAACAAAACATAGTCGCCATGGAATTTGAAAAGGTTCACAAAAGAAAATGATAAAAAAATAAAATTAGTCACCAATTTCATTGCATGCTCCCTGCAAACAATAGCAGGTGTTTATAAATGTAAATTATGTATCATGAACATTAACAATGTATCATAATAGTTACTCAAGCTCTCGACAACATGACTAAAAATAGGGATAGTACTAGGACAAAAAGTAGTAGTGCTATAGTAAAAAATAATGGAGTATTCAAAGCATAAATAATATTATTGTAATTCTTATTGAATATTGATATAAAATAAGAATAATAATAAAAGTTTGATGTTATTAGATTTTTTTTTTTTTTGGGATAGATTTAGATTTTTGACATAAAATATTTAAAGGTATAGAAAGCATTTCAAAATGTATTTCAATGTATTGTAGCTCTCAATTTTCATTCAATAAGAGTAGGAATATTTAAACCATATTCATTATCATAAATACTAATTAACCAGGCTTATTGATGATGGTGTTTATGCTCTAGAAATTTCTATAATTAAGAGAGATAGACCTCACAAGTAAGTTTTATAAGTCAAGAATAAATAATTGATTTTGAAATTCAAATTAGGGATGCAAATTCGATAAAGAAACTCAAATAAATGTTATGTGAGATCGTGTGCATACACTCCAATTTCTTTATAATAAATTAGTAGCTTAAATTATCTATTCATTCAAACCACTTGAGAACACTAAATTATAATATTTTTCATTCATAAAAAAAATGTTAAACATTTGCGATTCTATTTGACTCCTTTCCCAACAACATACCCACATCAAACCCATTTATGAATAATCTGTATTTCACATTCTTCATGATCCTGGGACCAGAACTGTAATGGGTTCATGTTGCAACAATATGTTTCATATCTTTGTCTGATTTCCCTAAACACATTGGGAATCTTTTATGCTAGCTCTTTGACTGATTCTTTTTGTTTCTTTTTCCACTGTTTTCAAACTTATGATTTACAATTTTGAGTGTGCAGGGATTTCTACCTGGCCATCTTCATGTCTTAAAGAGATCTTATGTTTCCAAAACTAAAGTGGCTCACATTTTGTGAGAAACAAAAATCCTAGCAGAACATCATCTTCAAGATCATTATATTAATTGAAATCAATGATGAACATCTTACCCATGATTTCTATATGTACAACTTGTGCATACCTGCCCATCTGAATCCATTCTCCATTTATTGCATAACTATGTGGAAGATCATTTCTTTCTTTCTGAAATTCTGGAGGGATTGCATTGGTTTTGGCCAATGAGCGAGAGGAACCTATATCCACAATTATGCATCTAATGGGATTTTCTTATATCCTGGAAAACAGAAATTTACTCTGACATAATTACCATTGTTAGCAAGCAATAGGGAGCATGATTTTTCTCTTGTTTTCTCAATTAAACTATTGTTGTTGTTGTTGGCTTCTGATTCTTCTTCTTGTGTAGATTCTTTTTCAGACTCAGCCTATTGATCTGCTTTAAACAAAATATCTTTGATTTCTCCCACCTCGGCGGAAAGATTCCTTATTTCCTTTTGCTGAGTTTTAAGCAATCTCTTCAAATTTGCAATATCATCCATCAGTAGATCAAATTTCTTAAAGATTGCAATAATATCAATATCGATATCAGAAGTATTTTTAGAAGAAGATTTGGAAGAGGATCCTTTTTCTTTCCTTTGCTAGGGAGGGATTTTATATCCATGGTCAATATCTTTTGCAAACTCCTTGGAAGGTTTTTTCTGCAACTTAAGTTGTTTTTCCACCTCAACTTTGTTAGATTCTAAGCTTTTTAGTTTTGTCAAATGTTGGTGGACAGCTTTCTTTCTTTCTTCTTTTGTTCCTGTCACCTTGTAAGGATCTTTGGATTTTTCAATTCGTATCTTGACCTTGAGATCTTGCAGAGTGTCCTTGAGAAGTGAGGTTAGGAAATCTTCATTAGGATTTGAACTTTCTAGTTTAGGATCAGACAGGTTCTGCATATGTCTATGTCAATCCTTTACATCTTTGAATTTTAGCATAAAACTGGAATCAAGAACAACTTCAACAAATTCATACAAATCTTGTAAATCTAAAATATTATTACTTTCAGTAACTTCCCACCCTGGATTATCATAGTCAAACATTGCATAAATCTTTGTACTAGGATTTAATTTCTTGGGACAGTTAGTAGCATAGTGTGGTCCTTTACAAATAAAATATTTAATTCCTTTGGGGACCTTATTTTTTCTTTTTCTCGGCAAGTATGGTGGTGTCTTATGAAACTTTCTCCTTTTATAGGGGACTGCCCTATATTTCTTTTTGTATCCATACTTACCATGTTTGTTGCATCCAAAGGTGTATTCTCCTTCATGGTACTTATTTCGTGAACACTTTTTACATCTGCATTTCCTATCGCAGCCACCTATTTTGAACTGTTTCAGTTGTTGGAAATATTTTAGTTGATTTATGGGAGGAAGGTCAATAATTCTTTCAAGTTACATGTGTAATTGTATTCCTCCTTATTGAGCTGGAGAGATCCTAACAAGCATTTATTTTCTAACTTATATCTTATGAATCTTTTAATGGTTGGAAAACTTACATCATCAAGATGTTTATGTTCTTTCTTGATGATATAATCTTGAGCCCAGGCGCCTAGACCACAGGGAAGAGAGTTCAGATAATACTACTTTGTGGTCAAGTGATGCATTTTATCAGCTGCAACCATACAAGATTCAAACATACAGTTGTATTCATCAAACTTAGCTAAATTCTTTAGCTTCATAGATTGCAGAATCTTATTTGCTTCTAGGGATTGATTTGAAATGTCATCACATAAAAGATTAGTTAATAACCATTTAAATTCATCAAATCCAGCTTGAAATATATCATCTTTGCCCAAATTTTTAGGATCCACTAAAATGGGATCTGTTGGCTGTGCAGGGATGTTCTTGGGCATTGGACCTTGATCTGGCAGATTGTTCCACCAATTTCTCAGTTTTCTAGACATAAGCCTTACTACATAAAGAACCTTTGTTGGCTTTTTCCATGAACCGCTTCTTTCAAACATGTTTTCTAATGTATCGGTCAACGTACAAATTGCTTCATAAGGATTAGCTAGCTTGTCAATATTCAAAATGTAACCACTAGAAGCATATGGTCTCATTTGCTCAGGCTTGAGATTTTTAGTAACTAGTTCTTGCATCTCAATATCCATGGAGAGATTTTTCAAAGATTCCCATGGTTCTTTTTCTTCTATCTGCTTATATCCAGAGAAGTGTAAATCTATTTCATCAAAACCATTATCTATAGAGGAATCAAAATCACTAGGACTCTCATAAACGACTAAAGTATTTACATCAGAAGACTCAACATCAAACTCTTTATTGGCATAACCAGGTTCATCCATGTAAACCGGTTCTTCTTGTTCTTAAATGATTCCCACTTCTGCAAGCCAATATTTTAATGGTTCTTCTTTATTGGCCAAAGTGTGTTCTTTAACTTTGGGCATGGGAACATGTAGAGTTGGCTTATGTGAAGATTTTCTAGAAGTTGAAGCTTTATCTTCCTCATTGTGCAGAGGTTTTCTTCTTTGTCCAAATCAAAACCTTCTTTGGTTTGGGAGGTTCTACAGATTTTCCTTTTACCTCTCTGTCTTCTTCCTCTGAACTATCCTTACCAATTTGGGATACTCTTATCTTTTTTGTGAGCATCCTTACTTTTTCAAGTTTCTTAGCTACAGAGTCAAAGAGATTCTTGTTTTCCAAATCAACGACTTTTCTTGAAGTCTCATTAGTCTGTTGATCAGCATAAATATTGGTAAGGTAGTTATCCTGATGTTGTGTGGAGATAACAGTCTTCACACTACTATGGAATTGCTTTACATCATAACTAACACTTGCGATGTCGTTGGACAAAGTAGAACAGTAATGCTTGGCGTTCTTTACAGAAGTAAAAATCTTTTGTTGGTCTTCAGAGATAATCTCAATTTTATTTACAGCTTCTAATGCTAAATCACCACTAAATCTAACATCTATGGCCATGTCATCTAAATTATCTTGCACATAAATCATCCACTGTTCCATCCAATTTCTCTGGGCTTCAGAGTTCTTTTTCTTTTTACCTAGTTCTGTATGAAGTTGTGCTTCATACATTCTCCACAGATTTCGGTCAGAATTGATTACTGTAAAGGTTCCAGGAGTTAGCCACCTGACAGGTTCATAACCTATGATTTCTTGTTCTTGATTGTTTAGTTCCATCTTGTATATACTCTTTCTCTCAGTTCCTACCCTTGGGAGCTTTGCTTTAGGCATCTTTTCTTTCATCATACAATGTTTTTCACCCATCTTGGTGATCTTAATGCCTTTTCCTTTCTGGTCTGGTTTTTGTTCTTCTTTTGGGGTCAGGGCAAGTTTTTGACTAACCTGTCGTGCGAGCCTATCCATAAGTTTTGGATTACTGCTAAGATTAGAGAGTGTAGCTAGAGATGCTCAGGAAGGATAAGTATTTACATATGGTTATCTATACATGGGGAATTGACTTGGTCCTAAAGATTCTTCAGGATTATAGTCAAGGTATGGTTTATTAGATGTGCTTGGAAAATTTTGTGACATGGAGTATGATCTTGTGGACATGTTGGGTCGTCCACTGGTCGAGGCTTTAGGTTGCTCAAATAGGGTTTCATCAGGAAGAGCTCTAAGATCTATACTAGCAAGCCTACGACTTTGCGTTCGGGGTTTTTCAGACAAGATATGTCTAGAGGGGACTGGAAGCTCTTGGAACTTAGGCTGAGATTGGTTTATAAGTCTTTCTATAACGAGAAAACCAATGTCAAAGCCAGTGGCATCTATATTTCTTCCAAAATCATCAACATTCTTATTTGCATCTATATAACTTACCCCAGTGAAAAATTTTGAAGGAGGGAACACTGTATTTAGTAACCTATATACACACCTACCACCTACAGTAGCATACATAGAATCTGGTTGGAGAATAATGCCTTTTATCTGCAATAAGAGGCAGAATGCAGATTGGACATATTTATCATCAAGATTGATGGTGAAGTTTGGTTTAATTGACAATCAAGCATCACCACCTTGTTCTTCATCAGAAGATTTAACTAGGCGACCTCTAAATTGGCCGATAACAGCTTGATCCTAGACTCTACATCAGGTATCTATGAGACTCAAAAAGTATTCAGCACCTATATCATAATTGAAGTGGGATGTAATATGATGTCAACCCATGAAAAATGCACATGAAGAAACCTTTGTCTTTCCATCTCTTAATGTCTTCAGGAAGCAAAAATGGAAGATAGACTGGATAGATGCCAACACCCGAGACTCTAAGATTTATTTTTGATTGCCTTATAGAATTCATCATTTTAGCTTTATGCCTTTTTCAGGATACAAATCAGATATTTTAACATCTGGAAACTTTAAATTGCCATTTTCATCTACTAGTTCCTCCTTAAATCTTGGAAATGATTGTGGATAATAGAGGAAAGAGAGTTGCTTGCATTCATTGAGAGTTGACTAGCCATTATGGAGAGATTAGAACTTACTTGATTTCGCTCGACCTTTTTCTGCTACGTTTTCCATCTTACTACTCACCCTTCACACGCATGTCCTTCGGCTTCAACATAGGTTTTACAGTCTTACTACAGGTCCACAACTACTCGCGACAACTACTTTCATTCATAACCTAATTCTTTAATGGATGACTGACAAAACCTAATGAGGCAATAGCTTTCCCAATGTCCAAACTAGTACCAAGGCAATGATAATAACGACACAGACTACTTTGAAAAAACTTCCAAACCCAAATGAACAATAAACACTAGTATATGTATCTTGAACTTGTTGCTCAATATTAGGCATTATATTCATAAATGAAAAATGCAATGAAAGCAAAGAAACAGAGGCAACAGAAAATAAATAGAGCAATTTTACCCTGATAACTTAGTCCAGATTCAAATTCCATCAACACATAACTTAGTCCTTATAGAAGAGAACATTTATCCTTACATTTTTCATTAGATAACTACTACACACTTGCTCCATAATTTTCATTGAAATGTTTTCCATCAAAGGCTCTCTCATCTAACAAAATAATCTTTTTATTATATTTTTTTTGCTTGATATTCACATAAACTACATGTAGCCCACCCATTTAACATAGTTAAAAGTATCAAATATTTTACGTTTAGTGAGTGACATCTTTCAAAAATATTTCATCCTAGCTGATAGAAATTAAAGGTGTTTATTACTTATTTTTCAAATCTATAAATGTGTAAGGTGAAAATTCATTCTTGAGATGTTGGAGTGCATTCCATAGAGGTTGTAGTGAATGTACACCATCATGTACTTTATATGTTTCACAAGAAATGAATTCAATTTACTTGACAAGGAAAATTTTAAAATTCATGTAAATATATAATTTAGGTTAACATATAAATAATCTTTCTATCCATTTATGGATAGAAGGTATTTATTATTTCTATAATTAAAATGCAATAGTATTTTTTGAGAGAAAATTAATAAATTATAATTTAAGAACACTACTCTATCAAGCTCATTTATCACATTGTCATGGAAATTTCATCTAATTTTGAGTCCTTTAGCTAAAGTTTTATTTTATGACGCTTGAATATGTCAAATTTGGACAAATATAATAATTTTTTGATTGAAACATAACACATAATAAGAGTTAAATTTTGGGGCTCTCAAATTTATTAAATAAACTATGTCCATAAATTATTTCTAATAAATCAAGAGCATTTCTAGTAAGTATAAATTTATTACACCCATTTCACTTTAAAATATGGACTGTTTAAGAAAACCCCAAATTAGTAGGAGTTGGCTTCAGAAGAAAACTATTTAGGAAGGTGGTTGTTGTTGGAAGGTAGATGATGAGACTACGTTTTTAGGTTTTTATTAGAAATTAGTAACTATTTTTTATGGGTGTTGAATGATTTGAATGGTTTTCTAGTAAATAAATTAAATTATGATAAATTAAAATAAGTCATTAAAAATGGTTATGGAATTAAAGTCTAGAGAAAATATAATTACAAGAAATATAATAAAATCATAGTAATATAATTATAATAAATACAAATAAATTATACCATAACAAAAGCAAGTAAATACAATTGCAATAATTATATCAAGATGATGTTATAGCTATTAAAATATACTATGAAATCGATGTAAACAACAACAAAAAGAATGCAATCAACCATCATAGTAAACTTCAATAAATACTAGGAAAATAAAAACAATTATGATTAAGAAGGTTAACAAGAATATATGGTATTTGAACTTGCTACTAAAGTTGTGTCATAGTTCTTTTGTTAATAATGTATTAGTTGACTTGAATTTGGTTTATTTGAAAATAGATCTATTTTAGATAGTAGGTAATTCTCTTATCTTTCTTTAACATAACCTATAACTAAGAGGATAACAACAATCTAGAAGAAAATATTAGGGTAAAGCCTTGAAATTCTATTTTTTGGATGAATATAATAATTAAAAAACACAACTAAGTATTTGATTCTACATAAATATAAAAAGATAATAGATATAATCAAATATACAACCACATTATTCTTCAAAACTATCCTAAATAAAGTTGTTTTCCAACTTAATGTTGACTTAATGATGTAGGTACATCTCTAAAAATAGTTAACAATTATTTTTTTAGCAAACTTGCAATCCTAGAATAAATCTTTCTTAGATTCATCTATATGCCAAAAGAACGTTCAATTGGTTAAGAAAACATGTATTTTAATATCTCACCAACATGTAATTTACATTCTAATAGTTTCCAAGAAAGTATTTGATCATCTACATCAACTTTGGACTTCCAAATTGTGCACTTAGGTTGACCCAACATTTATCACTAAATTTGCACTTCCATTTAATATTTAAATAGGGAACAAGAAACATTTTGAGAATGACATATATTTGTTTTAAATCGAAGAATGAAAAGTCATGGGAAGAGAGTCAATGCTCATATTTGAAAAAAGTACAATAAATATGAGTGCATAATTTTAATGTAATTGGTTATAATTATTATTCAACTCAAATAATTGAATTAGGTAATCATACTAAAAGAAAATATACTTTATTTTTCTAGAGTATAAACTATTTTACTATCTATACCAATGTATATTGATTATTCGATGGTTTTCTATGTAATTAAAGGTTTCTCTAACTTTACTAAAAAAATAGTCAAGATTTGGACAGACCACAAAAAAGCTTCTCATATATAAGCAACAATATAACATTTGTTTATTAAGAAAATAACTAAACTATCAACTTAAACTGAGAGTGTATTCTCCTAAAAAACAATAGTCCACAAGCATTGAATATTTACATGAATTTTCTAACAGCTATAATCATTTTTTTTAGTGTTTAAAATAAGTTAAATATACTTAAACAATATTAAATGGGATGATAATAAACATTGAGTTCAAACCAAATCTTGATCTATTACATGCAAAGGGCATGTCCATAGAATCGTTTTTAAAGGGTAAAATAATATGAAATTAAGATGAAGAAAAAAAAAACGAGTATCTTGCACCATTAGAATTTGATCCCAACAAATCCAATATATTATTGACATACAAACAATTTAAAAACACAAAAAAATACTAAAACAAAATTATTTTGAAAGAAAGACATTACAAAAAAATCCTCACATCATACAAAATTAGAACCTTATCCACAATTTTGAAAAATATTAAAGTACAATAATAATAGAGTCTCCAATATTACTCCTGAATATACTATACTGCTGAAAAACAAATGTTCAGTTAGAATGGTTGCATAATTTGATATGTTCCCATTCAATTTCTTGGTGATGAACACATTACTAGCATTATTCCCTCTTATTGCTTTTTCTAATACCTCCAATACCTTGTTGCCTTTAGTGGCCACAATACCTCTGGCGCCCTATTGTCTTTGGTGGCCATATACTCAAGCCTTCGAGAATGAGTTTATCATTACTTTATTATATACCATTACCATATTTATTGTCTTTGGTGACTAATACCTCCAATACCCTGTTGCCTTTAGTGGCCACAATACCTCTGGCACCCTATTGTCTTTGGTGGCCATATACTCAAGCCTTCGAGAATGAGTTTATCATTACTTTATTATATACCATTACCATATTTATATACAGTTAAGCAGTAATAAAAAATATTATGTGACCAAAATTGTTATTGTTGAGGGTAGATTTATATATGGAGATTATATGAAGATTTGATATAAGAGTACAAGACTATATTGATATTTTCTCGACTGAAAATCAAAGATTGAAGTCTCTATCTCTATCTATGTCTCTATCTCTTTCTTTGCCCGTCTCTCTTTGATGCTCTCTCTAGCTCTGTGACTGTCTTTGTCTGTCTCTATCTCTATATAAAAGAATACCCCGCTCACGCCATTCAATAATTGTAAAGTTGATTTGGAAGGGATTCGAATTCAATAACCGGTATGCATTCATGAACAACATCAAAAGCATGTGCAGGTACGAAAATTCCATGCAAGGTGACACGAATAAACTATGAACTGAAATGATGGCAATGGCAAATTTCGAGACTGCATGCAGTGTGTTAATATTTCGTTGTACTGCTCGAATGGATCAATTCATGTGTTGAAATAGCCGTTCATTAAAGCTGGGCGAATTTCAAGTAATTCATCACATATAATTTGTGAATCTCCATGCAGTCCCTTGTCTCTTAATCTTTTCTGTTTCAGCCTGATTATTCTCCTCTGCCACGCTTTCTCGGCCGATCCATTTTCTTACCTGCCTCTCTATAGCATGAAGACTGGACCGTGTTAGAGCCTCTGTGTGTGCATAATGTATCTACAAACACATGAATATATTTATATTTGTTAGACATGGTAATCTAAATTTGCAAACAAAATGATAATGGCATTTACGTTCTTCAAAATTGTCAACCTATTTCGGAATTAAGAATAAGGAGAAGAATATGAGGGATGATTCATAAATAATAATTATTAAATTTATATCATAAAATGGTAAGTAGTTATAAATAGTTATATACAAATTAGAATATAATGTATGCTCATCATTAAAATTATGAATTCAAATAGTAAGGACATAATGATTATAAGAGAATTGTTCATCCATTGTTGTCTTTCCTTCTATCTTAAAATCAACAAATGAAAATAATATAAAACAGGGAATAGAAAAACTATCAAAATTATAATGATAAAAGAATAAAACTAGTCAAGATATCAACTGAATAATATAATTCAAAAACCAAATAACATATCATATCAAGAAAAAATGATAATTGTTTTATTGTTTACCTATAAAACTACATATTTTTTCTTGCTTGCTTCAAGAATGAAGAAACCTCTTCCCAAATCATGAATTTAATAAGGGTAAGATTTGAGACAAATGTGTTCTTCTTGGCATTGTGTTTCACAATATGTTATTTTTTGGCATTATGGTATTTGACGTGAGCAAGACCATTTATGGTCTCACCATAAATTTTTAACATGGATGCCTACAAATTTAAATTTTAGATAGTGATTGGAAGTCAAATATCTTTTCAAAGTTATAAAGATTATGTTTGTGTTTTTTAATTATTTAGAAAGTATGTTAAAGTGGTACCCATTCAAGGCTTATCAACAAAATTGTCAATGCAATAAAAGATAATTATTACCATTCAAGGCTTATTCTAGTTTCGAGAATTAATATTTTGGCTCAAATTCAATATGTGTTATGAGGTTCTTGGTATAATGTCCCTATCATAATCTTCATCAAGGCAACCAAGCATGAGATATGTTTCTGTGGAACTTGGCTACCCATATGCAAAAATATAGATTTCCAAATAAATATAAGTTAAAAGGATTAACAAAAATCTCTTTTTAGTCAAACTATACATTCATAAATTAAAAACCTTTGCATAATTTACTAATAAATAAGAAAATAAAAATTATTCATCTAATACATATTTCGATATAATGCCCACATTAGTTTTGAAAGGTTATGAGCTTCTATCATGTTGTTGAACATAAATTTTCCTTGAAAAATGACTTCAAGTTGCCTCACAAACAACAACAAATGAACCAACAGTTGTAGAAATTATTTTTGGGTTAGTGATCTTCCTTTGAATTTTAGAGTTACAGCTCCCTTGTATGATGAAATTTGGATTTTAATTGGTATGATTTTAACAAAAATAAATAAAGACAAAATAAAGCGGAAACATGAAAGATAAATGCACAAATTCATCTCCTGGATGTACAAAAAAGTCAATATAAAATAAGAGAAAGGAACTATAGTTAAGCATATGACAATTTTTTAGAGAATTAGCTAAAAACTGAACATCTGAATGATCAACAACATAAAGAAATTTACTTCAATTCATAAATTAGAAATATCATTCTTTATTTCTCTCTGAAATTGAAAAGTTCCCAACCTCTTTCCTTTGTTACAAAAAGGAAAACTAAGTATTTTCCTCCTCCCCTTTTAGCATTTACACAAAAACTTATATAAACTTTTGGATAGAAAAATTTCCCTCCAAATAACCATGAATTGAAGAGTCACCCAACTGCCCCTTTATATTCAATTCCTCTCTTTTGTATATGCTCCAAGAACTTCTACCCTTTCCTTTTACATGGCCTTTGAAAACATATATAGCTCCTTTTTTAGTTTATACTGAATCTTGAAAATCCCCTTTATCATTTCATAAACACACTAAAACAAATGAGTTAAAATTATAGTAATTTCTTGACAAGCACCATTTGTGTCAATATTAATTGAAAATAACCACAGTCAGTCACTAATTCCCATAAAATATAGTCTCTATTTGATTGGGGGATGACATCAAATATGTCATTCCAACTCACAAATAAAGACTCGTATTCATGAAACTTTTAAAACCTTTAACTCTTGTATTTTTACTCTTCCTTTGATTCTCTCTCAAATAATTCTCTAACCATATTTATGTATGGAAACAAGTAGATATTGTGTATGGAGGAAGCAAATAAAATCTAGAAAATTTCTTAGTAGCATTCACAGTTGTGGCATTGTAGGGAGAAAGAGCTCTAATTCCAAAACTAAAATATCCCAAATATTTGAATGCGGAATTAACATATTGAATAATAGGATAATCTAGGTTGATCTCCAAGATTCGCCTTCCATGTACATGAACTTGAGTGTAGATGTATCCCCAAGTGTATGTCCTTTCATAATCCTTTCCATATTTGCTCAATAGCCAAATTTTCCTGCAACAAGCACACATTGAGATAAGCTCAAGTGTTTTGATATTTGAACTTTGTCTACTTTCTCCCCCAAGTTTCTACTTCATCCAATCACAAAGGGCCACATATTCCTTTTCATATTGGGAGTATGGTGTAGTCCCATATACTTAAATTCATATTTAGACCTAAAAACATATCGCCAACTATCATGAACTATAAAGGACTTTTCCTTTCCTTTCCTTTCAATTCATCTTCCTTATTAAGATGAACAATTTTCTTTTCTTTGTAAATATGAATATTTTTAATATCAACCTCATTAATAGGATCCACGAGAAGATAAAGAACCTTGATATATTTTTGGACAAGTTTTTTCATAAATGGAGTACTCTTGGCACTTTTAATATTAACCAATGAAATATAATAATTGATATTTTATCTTTCATGTATTTAGTATAATCATGAGGCTAATCAAATCATCTTCATTAGCTAATGAGAAGAAGCGTAAAAGAGGAGCAATATGCTTATGATTGTTTGAATCCTCAATGCAGCCTAATTTAATATACTTTTCAAAAAAAAATCCATAAAATTGTTTTTATAATCCTCTTTGTACATCTAAAATACAATCTTATCCAACCACACTTAATTTTAGTCTATTTTTAAGCCGTTAACTAAATAAATATTTAATATTTATTTAAGTATTTTCATCTTTTTATAATCCTTTAATTAAATAATTATCCCTATTTATTTAATCCCACCATAATCCCATTAATTAAATAAATACTTTATTTATTTAATTAATTATTTTTTATCCTTTATTCTTGCCCATTTAGTTCTATCTCTTCATCTTATTTGCATGGACCATCATAATCTAAACTTTTCTTCATGTGACAAAAGTCCTCTTCACATGTCTAACTAACTCCTTGCCTAGATTCATTGAATCTATACACCCACCCAAAATTCAAACTAACTTTTCATCTTATCCACTCATCTCATTTAACCTCTTAATTCTAACCATTGTCATAAGGATGTTGCCCTAATTATATCCTAAACCTAGATCCTATCTATCATTTGACACCTATAATATGATTGCATCCTCCTTGATCCAAAACCTATGTCTCCTTCAATCTTAGCCACCCATCATCAATCATTTCTATGCATTTATTTTTCCTCTTCAAGACCCTATATCTAGAGGCTCTCATCTTTTATTTTCACCCAATCTTGAGCTACCATACTTACGTGCTATCATTTTCATCACTCATCTATAACATCATATCAAAGTTATCCTAGAGTATTGAGCAATCCACATATCAACATCAAGAGAAAATCAAATGGAATAAGGGTGCAACCCATTTCTTCTCATCAAGCAGAGAAGCAAATATTATAGATAAAGGTATTATGTTTTTGCATTGCTTTCATCTTCTTTTTTTGGATTCAATATTTCCTAACCTCTTCACTCTTTATTGTCACATTGTGTAATATCTTGAATCATGTAAAATTTTATTTGAACAAGTCACTTATTCATAATGTGACTTTGTTGAAGGATCAGATTGTTGATGTGTTTTTTATGCACTTCTCAACACAGGTAATGCATAGGCGCATCACCTCTCTTGAAAGAGAATATTCCACAATAAAATTGAAAAACACTATCCCAAGGTCTCTAATGTCAAGTCTTGACAGTGCTTGGAATATCTCAGTTGTTTCATGTGATTTGCTTGAATCACAAGGCAGACTTACAAATGAGTTACAAAGTGTGGGAAGTTGGGTTTGCAAATGGAGTTCTTAAAGTATAGAAAGTGTGGGAAGTTCAAACCATAGTCTATAACTCCTATTTCAGCTTCAAATTTGGATTTACAATGTGCAATGAACCTTGTTCAAATTCACTATTAAAGAAAAGGAAAAAAGGACAGGGAAGAGAGGAAGTTCCTAAACCTAAGCTATGAATGAACAAAAATCATGGAGGCTACTATAGTAGAAAAACTTCCTAAACTAAGTTTTGCTTGGCCAAGAGGAACCTACAGTTACACAAAACCAGTGCAATCTTCCAAGGACTGCAGATTTTTAGATTGCACACACACATCATGAACATGCAATTGAACTAAGTTGCAGCAATGAAGTAAAGAAGCTCAAACTAGCTTTACAAAGTGATTCATCATTAACAAACCACAAAAAGAAAGATTTGAAAATTCATCAAATACTATAACAGCAAACACCATTATCACTTCCACTCAAGAAACTAATAACTAAACTAACATGGGAGTAGAACCATGCATGCATACTGAACAAACTCAAGAGAAACACCCACAAATCATGCAATGTAGCTCTCTATTGTTGTAGAATGCCTTTACACCAGCTCTCCAACCATTTACAAATGAGGAGTAAGCCCCTATTTATAGTTTTCCAAAGCCCAAATGAATGGCTAGGATTAATTCATAATGTATGGCTCAGATTCAATACAAGTTAGGGTTTCACCTACCCCCAATATTTCTCAATTTAAAAAAGGCTATTTTGTCCTCTTCCCTATTTTATCTTGTAGCCTATTTTGTCTTTCAGTAACCTTGGCACTGTAGCAGTTTTGTCTTTTAGTGACTACCTTCTTTGCTACAGCTGAAGATAGTTAACATCTACCTTCTATTGATGTGTTGGCATCATCCTTTCAATCAATCAAGCAAGTCTTGTTTGCAGATTTGTATTGTCAAAGAGTGAACATAGTGCTCCTAATTTGGGTGGGCAACTCCTAACAAATCATGATCATTTGTATGGAGGGAGGAAACAACCACTCCCTCCCACCACCTTCAAGGCCACCCTTTGTAGTTTTGTCACTAACTTCCTTGATATAGGCCTCCTTCTAATGTTAGCTTTGTTGATGGGTGCTAGGGGGAGAGGTGAGCATAAAATGAATGGTGATAGGAGTAATGTGCCTTTTCCTTGTTCAACTTTCTCAATGGGCCTCCCTAACGGACTTGCGGTAAGTTCCATAAATCCTACATACACGAAGTACAGTAAGTGCTAAATCATACGCAAATCAAGGAAAACGTTAGTCAAATCCTGCAAACTCCTCGTTAGATCCACCCATGCATCATTAAAATATCATAATATTCATCATTGTTCCACATTTGGAGCTCATTTGGACCATAAACATAAATGCAAGTTTAGGGATGCAAGCACCACATGGGGAACGGACGATGGACTGATGGCAGGCAAACAACTGACAAAAAATGGCGGCAAATGGCAGATGAACAAATGGCAGTGGCAGACAACGGATAGGCAACAATGGATAGCGGATGTTGGGCAACAGATGGACAACAAATGACGAACGACAAGCCTTAGGTGACTGACAGATGATGGATGAAAAATGTTAGGTAATGGATGGATGACTGATGGTAGACAGGGGTGGAGGGACAGCGGACAGATAATAGCAAAAGTGGCAGATGGCGGATAGATGGCGGTGGTGGCGGACAGCGGACGAGTGGTAGTGGCGAACATTGGATGGAAATGGATGGATAGTGACCCACAAGGAAAGTTCCCATAGAGGGAAATGGAGGGATAGCAGCCCACAAGAAAAATTCCCACGGATGGCAACAGAGGGAGGGCGGCTTGCAAGGAAAGTTCCCACGGATGGCAACAAAGGGACGGTGGCCCACAAGGAAATTTCCCACTTACGGCAATGGAGGGATGATGGCCCGCAAGGAAAGTTCCCACAGATGGAAAGGGAGGGATGGTGGCCCGCAAGGAAAGTTCCAACATAAGGAAATGGAGGGACGGCGACCAGTAAGGAAAGTTCCAAGGAATGGAAATAGAGGGACGGCGGCTCACAACGAAAGTTCCCATGGACAGCGATGGAGGGACAATGGCCTACAAGGAAAGTTCCTACAGATGGCAATAGAGGGACGGTGTCCTGCAAGGAAGGTTCCCGTGGACGGTAATGGAGGGGCGGTGGCCCACAAAGAAAGTTCCCACGGATGGCAACGAAGGGACGGCGACCCACAAGGAAATTCCCACAACTTCACACAACTTTATAAATTTGAGATTTTTCAATTTTAGCGCATGGGAAAAGGGGTAGAAAGAGTGCCAAGACATAATTTCTTAAGATTTGACTCATTTTGAAAAAAGCAAGAATTTGGAAGGGGGAAGCCAGAGAGTCGCCACCCTTTTAAAATAGCAATGAGCACACAGTGACCCGCACACGGCAACCTATAAGGAAAGCTCCAAAATGGCCATGAAGGGATGGCAGACCACAAGTAAAGTTCCCAAATGGCGACGAAGGGACAATGGCCTACAAGGAAAGTTCCCAAATGGCCATGGAGGGACAATTTCTCGCAAGGAAAGTTCCCAAATGGCCACGAAGGGATGGTGGATCGCAAGGAAATTTCTGTGATGTCTAAACACATGGAAATTTTGATGCAAACCCCTTTAGGCATGTGCAGACACTCACTTTATGGGCCCTAGATGATGAAACTTGAAGTTTGTACCCATTCTAAAAATGCAGAGATTTGGAAGGGGGAAGTTGGAGGGTCGTTGTCCTTTTAAAATGACAATGAGCACACAGCAGCCCACACATGCTGGCCCACAATCAAATTTTTGATGGCGATAGGGGGACGGCGGCCCACAAGGAAAGTTCTGACGATGACGGAGGGACGGCGGCCTGCAAAGAAAGTTTCAATGGTGACGGAGGGATGATAGCCTATAAGGAAATTTCCACAACTTCTTGAAACTTAATGAAATCTTGGTAATTCACTTAGGCATCACAAAAACATCCCAAATCCATAGGAAACTTGTCCTCAAAGTCAAAAATGAAAGAAAAAGTGAAGCAAGCGAGCAAGGACTAGGTCAGTTTGAACAGGGAAAAAGGCAAAAAAAGGAAGGGAAAACTTTGTTTCTCTCTCAAATTCAAATGCCTCAAGAAAAATGAAGGGTAGGGAGCACCGTTTATATGCCAATTTTCATTAATGGCATGCATTGATTTCTTGGTAGTGAGATGCATAAACTCACACTCGTTTGGATGCTTGTTCCAAGCTTAGATGGAGAAACTAAGTGTGGATCCCACCATGTGGGTGGAAATTGTGTGTTGGCTACCACTTTAGTGATGAAACAAGAATGATGACCTACAATCTAGGTGACCCGCAACTGCAGGTCTGTGAGGCTTGGAGGATGTTGGGGCAATGGGCAAAGGGAAACTCACAAGGGCACTTCTGTGAAAGCAAAATACTTGGAGAAATTTAGGTGGGAAAATACATTTGGTCCAGGGGTGTTTGATCATTTCAAGGCATGTGACCAACTTAGGCTCAGGGTTAGGGGCATCTAAACTAAGGCAAAAGCAAAATTGAACCAGCAAGAGCAGGAACGAGCCATCAAGAGTGAAAAAGAGGGGGGTCCTTGCCTAAGGCAGGG
>VDFB02030680.1:0-19083 GCA_007258455.2 Sequoia sempervirens
ATATAGTAACGATATTTTGCCTCTGAATTTATACATATACATATATATACATTTACATGTTTTCATATAATATTGACTGACTCTCAGTATATTGACGTATAAAGTAGATGTATATATATATACAGGTATAAAGAAGTATAATTATATATTTAATATTTTATTAAAATATAAATATAATATAGTTTATAAAAGTATACGATATTATTTAAATTACTAATTTAAATAATTATACAATTAAAAACTATATTATATAGATATTTTAATAGAATAAATTATATATAAATATACTTAATTAAAAGTTTTAAACACTTTTATAAAATAAGAATGTAAATCATAGAAGAGAATAAAAATCGCGAATTTCTCTAAGAATACTCCAAATCGCGAATTTCTCTAAAGAATACTTCATTACGTTGAAATATTAAACTCCAATTCTGAGCTTGAGCAAATGCGTCATAATTGTTTTGAAAACTTTATTAAAACATTATTGAGCAAATTCGAAATAAGGAAATCAGCCGTAAAAATGGCGAATGAAAATGAAAAACGAGCAGGAGTTTCGCGTGGAAAAAGCCAGACGTTTGGAAACTGTCAACTGGTTTCATACTTGGCAAAGAA
Source organism: Sequoia sempervirens (assembly GCA_007258455.2). Lineage (NCBI taxonomy): Eukaryota > Viridiplantae > Streptophyta > Pinopsida > Cupressales > Cupressaceae > Sequoia > Sequoia sempervirens. Next base: position 613 of record VDFB02030680.1, read on the forward strand.
GAATAGAGGTGGACACCATTAGAGCAAGGAAAAAGTCTTAAATGAAAACCTGTCATCTAACCTAGCAGCAAAAACGCACCAGAATAAGTGCTGTTGCGTTTTTAACAAACTGAACAATTTCTAATTGAAACAAACACCATTGCTGTCAAAAATGGAGGTCGAAACCCTCACCTTATTGCAACACGTTTCTAGTTTGAAACATTCCTCAACTTGCTGGCAGTTCTGGTGCCATAGAAGGAGGAAATCAGTTTTAAAATCAAACCTATAAATACCTGTGTTTGGCATTCATATTCTTACGAATTGACAGTCAAGTTTTCAGTGAGCATTTTGTAGCCAAAGAGAGAGTTCGCCTTATTGAGAAAATTATTAAGTTATTTCTGTTAATGAGAAAAAGTCTCTAAAAAAAAGAAAACAGTAATCAGGAATTGCTAGTTGCTGTGTTGAGTATTTGTTTCAAGAATCAAGCTGAAAGTGATCTGAGTAAAGGCAAGTGAAGGAGCTATCTTCCAAACTTGTGGAAAGCTAAATCGGGCATGCTAAACTCTTACTTTACATATTTTGCTAATATTCCAGAGTAATCTGATAGGTCTCTGAATTATAGTCATGGCTGGAAAGAAAAGAGTTTGATTGTATTAAGATTGAATTAAAAAGAATAATAGTTTCTTAACCATTATCATAAATGTAGTCTTTTCATGGCTTTTGTTGTCATTGGTGTACGTTTTACATTAGTTAATGGATAGCAATCTGCATTGTGTTTAAATGGCTCTATATAATGAGCATATGCTTGTGTATAAATAATCGTTACTAGGATTGAGTCGAGAATAATTGCAAGTTATATTCTACAACTAAATACAAACAACTTAGTCAAGTTATTGTATCCCTAGGATGTGTATATCCTGAATTAGGGCGTCAGTTGTAGTATCTTGTTTAATAGATTCATCATTCCAGTAGTAAGATGTTGTAGGAAGTCTAGGGTACAGACTACCCCGATAGACCAACCTATGCGTAGAGTAAGATAGCCTCAAGTCAAGTTGAACCTGGCTAGTGTATGTGACAAATGACCTATGTTCTTCATTGAACGTAAACACTTTGGCCAAAGTAGTGTAAGGAACCATTTAGTTGTTGTACTACACTGTTAGTTCACCGTGATCCCGAATTACATCCTAGTTTGAGTATTGCCGATTGCACGAAAGCTAGTTTTGTAGGATCACAGCACTATGTCCAGTTGGTAGTCGTTAAAGGTTACCCAACCAATCTCTTCTTCGAAGGGAGGGCCGTTCCTTGCAAAATGATAGTCGCGAGGGGACGCACGTATAAAGTCGTGGTTGGCTGAGCTTCAGTGATGTTTCTCCTCCTCGGTAAGCGGCCGATGTACCAAAAGATTTGAAAGACGTTCACGGACCTTCTTACTACTATTTGTTCTAAAGCTCATTGGAGCTATGTTAGTTAAGGTACGTATTCTTGTTTCATGTACTTGTGGAGTTATTATATTGAAATGGAATCTTTGTTGTATATTAATATGGCAATTTGTTCATGTTTTGTCAATAAAGAAAAAGAAAAATTCTATTGCAATGACATGATTAACACGTTTACATACTAGCTCTACGATATGTATTATGAAAATTTTTAATTTTACCGAAGGGTCGGGCTGTTACATGTGGTATCACAGCTACCAGGTTTTACACTAGGAACCTATGGGCTCATTACGCAACAATGCGTAAACATTGTCAGAAGATAAAGGTTGGGAAAAGTTCTTGTGCCAGAATGGCAAGAGGAAAAGAACTGAGGAAGAAGTGAAAGGAAGATGAAACTCCTAGTAGCTTGTTAAGTTGGGACGAGTTAAGAGTTATCCCTGGAGTAGGAACTCCTAAACCAACAATTTATGTTAGTACCTTGGATTGCGGAAGTTTATGCAATCAAGTTATGAAGAAAGGTTAGGAGTAACCGGTGTATACCTTTATCCAACGAAATAGTTTTATGACTCTAAGGCAGCCAAAAGGAATAAGATAACCTTGTTGTAGTAGCAAACTATAGTTGCAGAGAGTCAGGAATTTTTGGATTTAGTGAAAACACTACGAATCTTTGTATATGCGGTGTCAGCATAAATTAGATTGAGTAAGGAAGTCAACGAAGGAAGTATCCACGGGAGTTGGAGGACTCTTGACATTAAGCTAATTCTTATGTAAAGCTAGGAGTTTGCAAGGAAAAAGAGTTAGTACCCTAGGGATAAGAGAAAAGACCAGAATGGTCCGAATTAATGTAATCAACAAAGTAGACAAGGTTCCACTAACCAAAATCAATTAGATTATTGGAGTTTTGATTAAGAAGTGAAAAAGAGACCAAACAACTTTGGTATCTCTAGAGATTAAAGGAAAGGAAGATTCCAAGCATTGGAATTAAGTCACTTGAAAAAGTGACTGAAGAATAAAGAAACCTGAAGTGGTAAGCCAGAAGGGTTTTACCAAAGGTTTAACAAAGATAGGTTTAACAAAGATTGGTAGCTGAACTCACATTCATGTTTGTGAAAGTCAAACTTTTGTTTAGAATGTTCCAAACGGAAAGGGAATACAAGTTTTGTGGATATAGAGTACCCTTCGCCAAAGGGATGTTGAAAAGAGAATTGGATTAATGAAGTGACTCATAAGTTGCTGATTATTCATTAGATCTAATGTGGGATAGAAATCAATGACAAATTTAACTTTGGAAAAAGTATATTTGAGATATGTCTCGAGACAAGGTAAAGGCAATGTAAAGCCAACAGTAGGGAATGACAAATCCTTACAAAAGAAGCAAGAGTTTGCTGGGAGTTCAATTTTGAGTAGATCAAATGCTGTGGAAACTCTATGGGGGAAAGGAAAAGAGTAGGGTTGACTCAAGTTTAGTACCCCATTCAACAAAAGAACGTGAGTATGTTCTTAGTTTAGAAGAACTAATGTCTTCTGCGCAAGTCATGATGACAAATAAGTCATACAGTTTATAGTCCAAGAAAAGAAGTATTGGGATCTTCGGAGAAAACAAACCCATACTTAGGATTATTTGATCGAAAGATCAAACGATATTATCATTTGATATCCACAAGGAAAAAGGTATTGAGAATTCTGGAGAAAGATAATCGGAAAGGTCTAAGATTATTACCTATTATCATCTCATACCTTATATTTAGTTGATTGGAAGAATCAAATGAAATTATCATTTGATGCCTAGAAAAAAAAAAGAATAGGCAGATAATTTGATCATAATAAGAAAGGCCGCCTATAAGATTGGCAAGGAAAGCTTTAAGATACTCATGACTAAAAGAAAGTGTCTCTACATTCCTATTCACCTTATAGAAGGTAAAGTAGATAAAAAAATGTTATTTCAATATGAAATGTATTCATGTCATGAAAACGAATTGAAACTGTAAGCTTATTGTGCTATGAAACCCGAGGATGAAAAGGTTTAACCATAAGCCATAGAGATGAAATGGAAAATTAAGGTAAGATGTGACGCAATGCAAGGCATCAATTATCTTTACTTAGTAGATCACTTGATCACCATCTCGCTCTTTAATGAAACCCTAGGTTCGTAACAACCTAGCTGGGACATGAAGTTCATTCGAATAAGATCTTAAGATAAGATCTAACCCGTTGAGCTGAGTTAAATAAATAACTACTCTCTAATGCCTTGTAGTTGGAATAAATCTACTTGGTTGAGTTGTACATTCGGTCTTGATTGAGTTATATAGAGGTAGAAAAACCTATAACAGTGGACTGATTATCGATAGAGAATCCCAAGAGTTTGAAGGGAATAATGGGAATGTGATTCACCAATGGAAATGTGTATATCACTTGAACTTATTAGATTTATTTTGAGTGGAAACATAGGTAGAATGCCTAGTGAGTTGAAGAAGCTACTTTACACTCCAAGATAGAAGTCATCATATTGACTTGGAACGTTGTTGAGTGGCTCTTATATTAAAGAGAAGACACTCTCAAAAGGGAAACATCCATTGTTATGTCGGAGCAATATAACAATTTTATGTGAAATAATGGGAAATTTTATTGAATAAAGCACCGGGGATGTTACTTGAACTCAAAAGGATGTACTGAAATTGGAACTCTCCTATATGATTAAGAGAATCAATGGAACCAACAAGGAATGTTCTTGCTCGGTAACTAGGTAGATAATTAAATTTACTATTAGCTAGGGATCAATATGACGGAACATGGATTAATACTCAAAATGAGTACCAAAATTATCGGGAAAATTTGATTGAGTTAAAAGATGGATAACATCTTTGAAAATAATCCAAGGACAGAAGAGATCCAAGATATGGATGTCCTAAGATAAATAGGGTTTATCTCTGCAAAACTTATAACCATTATTATATGGGAATTAAAAATAGCGTGAGATCGTAAAATAGGTTTTCAACTAGTCAAGGAATAGACTATTATTGGATGTAAAAGAACCTAGGTACCCAAATTTTGAAGAATTTGGAATAGAACGAGGAAACTAATGTCAAAGTTAGGACATCGGAACAACAACAGGAATTGTTGGATGAGAAACTATTGTAAACTTGGAAAGATAGAGTTCGAAGTTACACGGAATGTGGCAAGGTAATGACTAGTAAACCAGGAAATGAAGACCGGATGTCATCATCGGTAAGTCATGTATACTCTCTTAAGATTCCAGAGGAAAAATGGTAGAACAAGAGACAGATCAATCTGTCTATGTTAGTGAAACTGACATAATGTTCAAGTAGACAAACTCATCGATGAAACCAACGTTTTTTGAAAAACTTGACTTATAGGATATTTGGTCCTAAATAATATATTGTGGAAAGTAGAGGCTTAGTAATTCTGAGAGGTTATCTCAGTTTAGCAATGATGATAAGGTTGTGTAAACCCTGATCAAACTACGAAACATTCAACGGATCGAATGTACAGTATATTATCATGTATAGTCAAAATAAGCAAAGATGGTAGAATAAGTCTTGAATGATTTATAAACTTCTAATATTGAAGTTTGGACCATTATATGATATAAAAGGTTAAAAACTCAATTAAGCTGAAAAGGGCTTAGAATTGAGTGAATCATAGACTTAGTAAAATGTCAAAAAGGAGTAATAGATCGAAGCGATCAATGAAACTTTGTGATACAAAGCTTACGTATGAAGCAGTATCAAGAGTTGACAGGTGTCCAGGAGTAAAGTTGTGCTCTCAACGGACAAAAAGCCAGGTACAAGTACTATGTGGTAAGGATAATAAATGTGTAAGTGGCGGAAGGACTCGATTTATGAGTTGTCTAAAAGTGTAAATACCAAAAGCGAAGGATTGGACCCACGATGTTGTGTACAATGCATCTACTTTCCTTTTCTATTTGGATTATACTAAGGATAAATTCATGGACCAATGATTTCCGATCACTGTGTATGTGGTGTGATGTATAGTTACTATTATAACTCGGATATGTATATGTGTTAAAACTCTTTGGAAAAGTAAGTATGTGTGAAGCATACGAGATTTCCCTATGCGATAGTGTGAACACTCAAAGCAAGTTCCGGGAAGAACAAGATTGCTACATAGGTTGAATGCTTTATAAATCTTACATATTTTGTGAAATGTAAGTAACACTTTATTTGACTTTAAAGCTATACCTCATCGAGGACGATGATTCACAAGGGGGGAAGTATGTTACATCCCAAATTGTGACGTTACAATTTACCATTACTAGATAGAGTAAATGTGAATTCTGAAGGTAAATTAATGATGCTTGTACCTCATTTTCAATATGAATGTTGTTTCATTTGATGTTATTCTTGGTGAAATACTGCATAAAGGAGAATATAAGGTTATTGATTTATGAATAATCTAACTTTTGAAATGTTTCATGTATTCTGCTTTGTTTTGAGCATATGATTTCCGTTATCGTGACATGGTGTGCAGGAAGCAGGTTCGTACCTCCAGGCAGAGGAGAGATATCACTCGGGGAAGAACTTGGTCGGGTAAACAGTAATGGATACCAACTGGACATACACACACAAACCTTAGAACTGTGTAAGCTAAGTCATTGTTCTGGTTAAAGGTAAGTCATCCGTAGGCTTGTCTAGTAGCATTAGGAGTCGTGTCTTCTTCTGAATGTGTAAACAAGTGATGCTTGCCAGTATAACCTTATAAGTGATAAGTTCTGGTTAGAGGTGGATATGTGTATTTGTACATATATACATACGAATACGATATGTACAAGTACCCATAAGTACATTCATGTCGATACAAACGTATTAAGCAGATGGATATGCCATACGTGTGTGTCGATATAAATGTATTTATGGATACTTATACATGTAGTATATATATAGATATATATACAAGTATACGTACCCACAGCTAACATGAGGAATGAATTATTATATAGTAACGATATTTTGCCTCTGAATTTATACATATACATATATATACATTTACATGTTTTCATATAATATTGACTAACTCTCAGTATATTGACGTATAAAGTAGATGTATATATATATACAGGTATAAAGAAGTATAATTATATATTTAATATTTTATTAAAATATAAATATAATATAGTTTATAAAAGTATACGATATTATTTAAATTACTAATTTAAATAATTATACAATTAAAAACTATATTATATAGATATTTTAATAGAATAAATTATATATAAATATACTTAATTAAAAGTTTTAAACACTTTTATAAAATAAGAATGTAAATCATGGAAGAGAATAAAAATCGCGAATTTCTCTAAGAATACTCCAAATCGCGAAATTCTCTAAAGAATACTTCATTACGTTGAAATATTAAACTTCAATTCTGAGCTTGAGCAAATGCGTCATAATTGTTTTGAAAACTTTATTAAAACATTATTGAGCAAATTCGAAATAAGGAACTCAGCCGTAAAAATGGCGAATGAAAATGAAAAACGCGCAGGAGTTTCGCGTGGAAAAAGCCAGACGTTTGGAAACTGTCAACTGGTTTCATACTTGGCAAAGAAGAATAGAGGTGGACGCCATTAGAGCAAGGAAAAAGTCTTAAATAAAAACCTGTCATCTAACCTAGCAGCAAAAACGCACCAGAATAAGTGCTGTCGCGTTTCTAACGAACTGAACAATTTCTAATTGAAACAAACACCATTGCTGTCAAAAATGGAGGTCGAAACCCTCACCTTATTGCAACACGTTTCTAGTTTGAAACATTCCTCAACTTGCTGGCAGTTCTGACGCCATAGAAGGAGGAAATCAGTTTTAAAATCAAACCTATAAATACCTGCGTTTGGCATTCATAATCTTACGAATTGACAGTCAAGTTTTCAGTGAGCATTTTGTAGCCAAAGAGAGAGTTCGCCTTATTGAGAAAATTATTAAGTTATTTCTGTTAATGAGAAAAAGTCTCTAAAAAAAAAAGAAAACAGTAATCAGGAATTGCTAGTTGTTGTGTTGAGTATTTGTTTCAAGAATCAAGCTGAAAGCCATCTGAGTGAAGGCAAGAGAAGGAGTTACCTTCCAAACTTCTGGAAAGCTAAATCAGGCATGCTAAATTCTTACTTTACATATTTTATTTCTAATATTCCAAAGTAATCTGATAAGTCTCTGAATTATAGTCATGGCTGGAAAGGAAAGAGTTTGATTGTCTGGTAGACTTAAGATTGAATAAAAAGAATAAAAGTTTCTTAAACATGTGAAAAGTTGTGATATAAAATGTATCATGTATGTATTCTTTTCATGGCTTTTTGTTGTCATTGGTGTACGGTTTACATTAGTTAATGGAAAGCAATCTGCATAATATTTATTGGCTCTATATAAGGAGCATATGCTTGTGTATAAGATAATAGTTACTAGGATTGATTCCAGAATATTTGCAAGTTATATACTACAACTAGATACAAACAACTTAGTCAAGTTATTGTATCCCTAGGATGTGTATATCCTGAATTAGGCGTCAGATGTAGTATCTTGTTTACAAGATTCATCATTCTAGTAGTTAGATGTTGTAGGAAGTCTAGGGTTCAGACTACCCCGATAGACCAACCTACGCGTGGGGTAAGATAGCCTCAAGTCAAGTTGAACCTGGCTAGTGTATGTGACAAATGACCTATGTTCTTCATTGAACATAAACACTTTGGCCAAAGTAGTGTAAGGAACCATTTAGTTGTTGTACTACACTGTCAGTTCACCGTGATCCCGAATTACATCCTAGTTTGAGTATTGCCGATTGCACGAAAGCTAGTTTTGTAGGATCACAGCACTATGTCCAGTTGGTAGTCGTTAAAGGTTACCCAACCAATCTCTTCTTCGAAGGGAGGGCCGTTCATTGTAAAATGATCGTGCGGGGGACCGCATTATAAGTCCGTGGTTGGCGGAAAAGCACTCGAGTGATGTTTCTCCTCCTCAGCAAGCGGCCGATGTACCAAGATTTGAAAGGACGGATTCCTGGACCTTCTTACTACTATTTGTTCTAAAGCTCATTGGAGCTATGTTAGTTAAGGTACGTATTCTTGTTTCATGTACTTGTGGAGTTATTATATTGAAATGGAATCTTTGTTGTATATTAATATGGCAATTTGTTCATGTTTTGTCAATAAAGAAAAAGAAAAATTCTATTGCAATGACATGATTAACACGTTTACATACTAGCTCTACGATATGTATTATGAAATTTTTTAATTTTACCGAAGGGTCGGGCTGTTACACTCTCCATCCTCTTGAAAGATATCATCTTGAAACTACTATCTCTGATTGCCTTCAACACATGAGTCTTCCCATCAACCTTGAATCTCATCTCCATCTCTCGAAGGTTAAGGGTAAACTCTCCAATAGCATGTAACCATTTCATCCTTAAAACCACATCTATATCTCCCATATTCACCACATAAAAATATGCCTTAAAATCAAAATTGTTTAAGCACATAGTAAGGTCTGAAATCATCCTTTCACACTTAAGACTGTAACTATCTGCAACCTTCACTCTTATACCTTCAAATTCTTCAGTTTTTATCTCACGCTTATCCACCAACCTAGGATCAATAAAGTTGTGCTTAGCACCTGTGTGAAGTAAGCTAATGACCTTTTGACCAGCTAAGAGCCCAGACATCCTAAAGGAGCCCTCACATTGTATGCTGGAGAGACGTGTTTCCTGAAGCTTCACTTCCTCCTCCGCCTCATTTTCAGACTTTTCTGCCCCTGATTCTTGTTGATCAGTTTGCTTGTCTGCTTTATCAGATTCAGAATCCTCATAAAATGCCCACATTATTTGGTTGGCCTTGCCCTTAGGCCTCAAAGGAAAATCATGATTTGCATCGTAGGGTCCCTTACAATAAAAACACAACTTCCTTTTACGCAAATCATTGAGTGTTTCTTGGTCTAGTGGAGCTGCTGATTTTTCCGTCTTTTTAAAGAATGACTTGCTGTCCTTGGATGAAGAAGATGCTTTGGATGAGAACTTACTTTGTGGGGCTGCAAGCTCAATGCTTTTAGCCTTATTCATTGCTTCTTGGAGTGACGAGGGATCAAAAGCTTTTACCCATCCTCTCAATGGTTCCAATAGGCCTTCAATAAACAAAATGACTAATCTTCTTTCAGATATGCTAGGAACCATAACTGACAGCTTCTGGAATTCACCAATATAAATCTTCAAACTTCCCACTTGCATGAGTTGAGCAAGGTCTTTGAAATACAATTTTGGGTCTTTCTTGTCAAAGCACTTAATCAAACTGTCCGTGAATACATGGTAAGAGGTGACAAGGTTATGTTGCAAAGTGACCATTCCATGATGCCACCAATCATGAGCTACCCCATCTAGGTGCAAAGTTGCATACTTGATTGCATCCTCCTCCGCAATAGGCCAAAGAGTCAAGAAGGTATCTAATTTGTTTACCCAAGCTTGTGCTGTGACCTCGCTGCCATCAAATGTTGGAAATGTGAGCTTGCTTGTAGCATGTTTTAGATCCCTATTTTCGTTCCTTGGTCTCCTGTCTTGCCTTAATTTGTAATGCTCTTTCCTTTGACTCATGAATCGGTCAAAGTTCTTATGCTCCTTAACCTGTGGTGTTAGCAAATCCCATTCATCGTGAGCTATCATGACATTATCTGTGAGTAAATCATCTCCCTCTTCTTCAACATTCGCTTTTTCTGGTTCATTCCTCAAAAATGTAGGGCGTGTAGGTCTATTTGTGGTACGAGTGGGTGCTCGTTGTGCCTTGGAAGTTCCAGCAACACTACCATTGTCTCCCTGTTTGTGATTGTGTCTTCTAGAAGTGTTCATCTGTTGTATAGTTGTGGTGAGTTGCTGCAATACATCTGCTACATGTTGCTGCCCTGCTGCAAGACCTCTCATAATTTCTCTTTCCTCTCTCTCTTCATTATTACCTTCATTTCTCGGTGGACTACTACCTCTCCTATCACCCATTATTTCTTGCAGTGTGTCTGCAATTTGATTTTTTTGTTGTTCTGCCCTTTTGCGAGTGTAATACCTATGTGGACCAATCTCTGGTGGCTGCATAAGATACTCTAACCCTCTAGGCTGGCAGGATTAAAGCTCTGATACCATTGTAAGAACCCTAGTTCTCTCCCAACTGAAACTCTGTACTGCTAACTGCAAGCTTCTAGATTTGTGTTTGATTTGTTCTTGGGTTTTATGATTTTTTTGTGTTTTGAGATGTTAATGTCAACATGCAGCGTCGAAATTACTTCCAGCGATATTCTTGTCATGAATAAATTAAATGATAGCTTAATGCTATTTAATTTATATGAGATATTTATATTGAAGAGGCACGAATATTTATAAGGTGCTAATTATATGTTAAGACTACATTATGAAGAGGCACGATTTTGTTTTAAAGAAAAGACACGAGTTCTTATGATGCCGACCCACTTCCATTGGACGCGATTCTTATTGGAGGCCGACCTTGGGATTAAATGAAAGGATGCGTCTCTCTCTCCCTCTCATGTATATATATTCATTAAGTTCACTCCATTCATTATCAAGTCAAGTTCGATTGTGTCTATTATATCCTATGCGAATTACTTCAAGAGCAGATTACGAATTTATCTAAGTCCAAATTCAGATTGAAAGGAAGATCAAATTATTATCTGATATTGCATCGTGCATTGGTGCTGAATATTGGCCTTGAGTTTGGCCTCATTGTAAGGCGAATTGCTGCCACTATTTATATATATAAAAGAGATCTTTGTTGATGGGTTTTTCTCCCTCAAGAGGAGGGTTTTCCCAGGGTATCTGCTGTGTTATTGTCTGATTCTGAATTAATTTTCTGTGCATTAAATCTGATCATTAAAATTTACATGAGATATATTTGCTTGTTTTTGTATTTTTTGTAAATGATGCCAGGCATAAAGAAAACTAAGAAATATACAAATACTGAAAGGAATAATTGTTGCAAAGGAATATTCGATTTATTGATTATTCTCAGACTTCTACATTGAAAATGCATACCTGAAAATAGAGAAGACTATTACATGAAAATCTAAGATTGCTGACAGCGATGGCTAAATCTGATAAAGAATTCAATCTACTGCATATATTGATATCTCCTCAAAAACCAGACCAATGACCTTTATTGAGATAGGCACCCAGAATGGTGAAGAAAAAACTTCAAAAACATAGGTGATATGCCCTAGGAAAGTCACGCCATGCTTCATAGGTGGTACGGCTGTAAGGAAGACCATATGGTACGGCCTTGGGAAGTGTGCCTAGCAATAAATGATGCTGCCCCTTTTTGATATTTGATCTCCACAATGAAAATATGCTCAAAAAACCCTCAATGAATTTCTCAAATTTGCCCAATGTTGACCTCTAAGTGAAGCCAAACTGAAATGCAATCTTCAGTTGATGTTGGACAACCTTAGAAAGCAAGAACACTGAAGAATGAACGTTCTCCAATGCCTGAAAGCTCTGGAAATGTAGAAACCCTCATTTCTCTTCTCCAACGCCGAAGAAAGTCATAAAGTGAAATTATCAAATGCACAATGGAATGATTTGATTTTCTCTTTGGCTCCTTATATACTTTTCACAAGGAGGTCAATTCCTAATTTGCCTTTTTGATCATTTAAATAATATAAAGTTCGCACTTTGACAATATTAAAATATTACCTTGAAATTTGTGCCCAAGTCATTAATTATAAAATGGGCCCCTTTTTATGTCTCCATGACCCCTTTAGATATAACGTGCAATTATAAATTTATAATATAACTTTATGATATTAATTATTATTAAAGTCACCTTTAATAATAATTAAACATTATAACTCGAGCAATACACCTTATTTCATCATGCCAACTAAACTCAGGGATCGACATTGCAAACACATCACGTTCAGGTGCCCGGCTATAATGAGTAACACTGGCTGAATGACTTACTATAAATAGTAAGTGTGCAAACTGAGCCCCCAAATCCACTGCAAAGGTCAAAGCTGAACCTAACAAAGCTCTGTAGAAGAATACTGCTATCAACTAACCAAGTATCTGCCTCAAAAGACCCTCTATCCAATCCCATTAGCCTACAAGGGTCAAGCTGATAGGCTAATCCCACTGATAACTGATGTCTAGCTAGATGGGGACACTACAGATATGCATTTTCAGAATTTTGGAAATTCACTTTTTCACAATGGCTGGAAGTACTAAATTGCTCATAACTCTGTTGGTGATTGGAAACACCTTCTGGGTGTTGTTTCTAAAGATTTTTCACAGCTGTGTGCCGCATTTGGAGTATTCATTTGCAATTGTTGGTGAAGTATTGATTTTTAGAGGCAAATTGCCCCTCCTAGGGAGCCATGCCATTTGGGAGTTCTCAGTTGATGCACAGTCAGGTCTGTTGATGTAAAGGCCTGAAATCTGCCTATCTTGGGGTTCATGCAGCTGTTCACTGGTGAGAGAGTGTGGTGGTTGGTTAGCTCCTATTGTAGCTATCTATTGTGCAAGTTTGAATGCAATTGCTGTTCATATATGACTGGAAAGGGGCAAAGTAATGGACTGTTATCAGGTCTGAAATCATTGTTATCAAGTCTGATTTGTATTTCATTAAGTCTGATTTCTATTGTTGTCATTTGCCAATATCATATGTAATGGTTCAATATGATAATGATGCAATTTCATTTTTCATCTCCTTTCCTTGTTATTTTCCTATGAATATTATGATATGTTGAAAGAACTTGAAAACAAGAACAAATCTGCAATCTACCATACTCAGCAAACAAAACAAAGAAAAAAATTATGGTTGGTTATTACATATGTCTTCTATAATTATTATTATCTTCTTCTATCTTGTTCTAAGTTTCACTAAGACATTCTTTGGTCTCAGATCAGCAAGTTTCATTACTTTTTGTTGCTTCTAATTAAAATATAAGCATTTTAAGCCAACATCTGATATCCGACTTTTGTGTAGCTTGATTTTGTGAAGGAGGTGATTCCTTTCTTTTCTTATTTTCATTGTTTGTAGTAGGAGCACTTGTGTGAATTTTAAAATCAGATCTGAAAATCAGCAGCCATGGATAGCACCTTGAGAAAGCAGATTTTGAAATACAATGAGCAACACTTTTGAGTTGTGGAAACTAAAGATGGAGGATCTTTGGTTGAGAGGGATCAATGGATTACAATAACTACTATGCTAGGTACTTTGCCAACTATAGTGGATCAAAATACATGGGACAGTCTTCATAGAAATGAAAGGAGTACAATGAAGTAATGCTTTTATTATTCAATCTTGATGAATTTTATGGGTGAAAAGTAAAACACTACTAAATCTTTATGGGATAAGATTCTACATTGTACCAAATTAAAAGTCTTGTAACTAAGTTGTTTATAAGATTGAAATTGTATTCATTGAAAATGAATAAAGGAGATTCTGTAATTATCTAAATAACTTGAAGATCGTAGTGGGTCAACTAGTTTCCATAGATGTAAAAATGGAAGAAGAGGATAAGTGTTTTACTTTGTTCATTATCCAATTCATGGGACAATCTCATTATGGCTATTAGTAGCATATCTTCTAAGTTAAAGCTTCAAGAAGTTGTGCCAAAACTCCTAAGTGAAGAGCTTAGGAGAAATTCTATCAATGATTCCTCTAAAGATGGTTTTTTCGTAAGAAATTCGTTTAAAGATAGATTTGGGTCGGAACTTTGTTTAAGTTGAATGTTAGTACTTTTTGTAATTATACCATGGCTATAGGAAGTGTAAATGAACCATTTGTAAAATCAATGTTGTGGCATTAGTGTATCGATCATATTGGGGAGAAGGCACTGGAAACTTTGAAGAATAAAGATATGGTTGAAAAGTTTGATGCTTATTCTCTTGATTTCAATTTCTATGAAAACTATGTTTTTGACATACAAATCAAGGTAAAATTTACTTTTAGTATGTAATGTCCCCTTTTCAGCAGTGATCAGTGTAGTTGACCGTTAGCCTATCCCAGAGGCCCATAGGCTACTCGGAAGCAAAAATTAGGGTTTCCTATTTTCTAGGGGGTTGTTGCTTAGAGTTTAGAGTTTGGTTTGCAGATTCTTTCTGGGTTTTCAGAGAACTTCGCAGTGGTGTGGCATGCATGGTGTTCTAAACAACTTTCTGAATTTACTATTTTTAGTAAATTCTATTTTTGGCAGTGGTCCTGTTGGCTTCAACACAGTTGGCTTATCTCTTCACTTAGTTCGTATGGTATTGTCATTTTTGGCCTTTTGATGCATTTTCTAGAGAGAAGTTATTTTACGTTATAATGTTATATTTTAATATTATAACCCCTTGCCCTAGCTTCATGACTTAAAGTTGTTTTTAAAAGGGGACTTCAAGGGTGGACACCTCATCAGGTGATTAAAATATTTCTAAAGGTCAAATATGTCTTGAGGAGATTGGGACGCCAACTTGAGGAGAGATATATTTTATTTTAAAAAGTGCTTTGCCTTCTTGAAAATGGACGCCACTTTTGGAGGGAGTTGCAGTCAACTTCAACTTTGAAAATATTTTGACTTCCTGGTTTGGGTGCACTTTCTAGAGGCTTCTAGAGATGCTTTTCAGAGTTTATAAAAGGAGGCCTCTTCTCTTCATTTGGATATCTCTTGTCTACACTAATGTTATGTTGTCGAAATGGTGAGTGAATAGCTTCGAGGAAAGCATACCTCCTAGCCTAGGCTTGACTTCTTGCTTGAAAGATAGCAACTAGTTGAGATTTTGGTTGTTCCTGGTCCTTGAGAGTAGTTGTGCACTTTGTAGTTGAGTTATTGCATTTTTCTGTCAGTTTTGGAGTTGCTGGTTTAGTGTTGCTGAATGAGTGTTTTTGCTCATAAGTCATAAAATAAAAAGTCTTTTTCTAGGTATTTCATCCATGTATTTCCTTGCTAGGGGCAACCCTTCCTGTTAAATTGCAGATTTTAATATCAAGAAATGAATTTTATTGAGTGAAATTGCCCCTCCTTGGGAGCCGTACCTTTTGGCAGTTGTATTGAGATTTGTGCAAAATTAAATAAGTCAGTTTGGTGAGGTTTAATCATTGGAAATTGGGCACCATACTTGCTGGGATCATTTGCATTTGTTATCAAGTAGTTTTGGTGAGTTTGGAGTGTTTTATGTGCATTTTAGTGAAGTTCCAAGTTGCTGGTCTGTGCATTTTCAGTCAATGTTCAGTCATATTAGATTGTAAGAGTTTGTCTTTTCAGCTGGGTTTGTGTCTGGGAAGTCTTATTGAGCATTGGAGAGTTATTATACATTATTGCAGCATTGTTAGACTCCTAACCTTGTGTTCTTGGCAGGCATTCTACTTCATTGTAAGCTGAACAGTAGTACTGTCAGCATTCTTATTTTCTTGCTAAGCACTTTGTATTTCCCACAATTGTGGAAAAGACTGGCCTTGCTTCAGTCTTTAATTTCTGCATTTACTTTCTTGTACTGCCCGCTGAAAAGTGGAAGAGGCTGGCATGCGGCCTAGTTACTTTTTGTAATGCATTATAACATCATGTTTTTGATTGGCTGAGCCATCACCTAGTTCATGGATCCTCTTACCATATGCTCGCCCCTCCTCCCACATCGGGTCTTAGGGCACATTCTTGGTTAGAAATCACCCCTCCTTAGGAGCCGTACCTTTTGGCAGTTGTATTGGGATTTGTGCAAAATTAAATAAGTCAGTTTGGTGAGGTTTTATCATTGGAAATTGGGTGCCATACTTGCTGGGATCATTTGCATTTGTTATCAAGTAGTTTTGGTGAGTTTGGAGTGTTTTATGTGCATTTTAGTGAAGTTCCAAGTTGCTGGTCTGTGCATTTTCAGTCAATGTTCAGTCATATTAGATTGTAAGAGTTTGTCTTTTAAGCTGGGTTTGTGTCTGGGAAGTCTTATTGAGCATTGGAGAGTTATTATACATTATTGCAGCATTGTTAGACTCCTAACCTTGTGTTCTTGGCAGGCATTCTACTTCATTGTAAGCTGAACAGTAGTACTGTCAGCATTCTTATTTTCTTGTTAAGCACTTTGTATTTCCCACGATTGTGGAAAAGACTGGCCTTGCTTCAGTCTTTAATTTTTGCATTTACTTTCTTGTACTGCCTGCTGAAAAGTGGAATAGGCTGGCATGCCGCCTAGTTACTTTTTGTAATGCATTATAACATCATGTTTCTGATTGGCTGAGCCGTCACCTAGTTCATGGATCCTCTTACCATATGCTCGCCCCTCCTCCCACATCGGGTCTTAGGGCACATTCTTGGTTAGAGTTATTTTTAGTTCAGCTATCTCATAGCTATCTCATTGGGTCTTGTTGAGGTGATTTTCGTGACCACACCAACACAGAATAAAGTTTCCCAACGGATACTCTATCCTCTCTTGAACAAAGTATTCAGCATGCTAAGATTGCGAGTGAGTTCATGCTTTCAACTCCAAGGTTCCGATAATGCAATAGAATACCCTCAGTTGGTTCGTTGTGATTTTGCTGGTATCACGAAGGGACTTACACAATTGTTCAACAACTAATAGCAGACAGCAGATTAAGGATTTCATGTGGTTCGAATGATTTGGCAAGTGAGCATAAGTTTCCTAATTCTAACCAGAAATGAACTGAATTTAAAATGAGTGTAGGGCCTAAGAAGTTTATGTTTTATCTAAGGATGGGACGTGGGATCAATCTCAACAGACTTCAACCAGACTCTGCTCCGCCTCACGTTGGACAACTTACACAAAGTCGGTGCAATCTTCAAGGGAGTGACAAGAGGTTTTTAAATTATAACTCAACATGTAAGTACCATCAGAACGACGCATACAAACACACGAATCACAATCGAAGTTAAGTTTGTAAAATTTTCCAGTCGACCACACAAGGCAAACTTGCTGTCAGCAAGCTAATAGTGGTATGGATTAAAAGAAGTTGCCTTGATTAACTCCACAAGTCCACAACTAATATCTACTTGCATGAAAATGAAAATTACTTTACTTTACGCTACTTCAAAATGCTACATGAATTGGAAGGACGAAGAAGCCTCGACAACTACTCATAACAAAGAAGAAATCACCATCAATGAAAAATTCTTTTATTATGAAAGCAGTCACGACAACTTCTTACAAAGTATTCAAAGGGAAGACTTTCCTTCTTTTTCAATCTAAACTACACTATCAAACTACTCTACTTTCTGTTCTATCACTTTCTCTCTATTCCTTCTCTGCTATTCTAACTCTACTCTAATGAGATACAAATGAGGGGGACTCCCCCTTTTATAGATGGCCAAGTCCAACAGACGGCTCAGATTACAATCGACTGGATGGCCCAGATTGTGCCACCTCAGCCCTAAACAAGATTCACCCTAAAAACCGCCACCAAGAGGAGTGGGGTAATAAATGAGCCATTAATGTCCATCATCCTTCTAGAAGATTCCAACTCTGAGACGCGTTCACATTAATCTTGATCTTCTTCTTGACGTCGTTCTTCAACTTCTTTGTCACTTGAGTCGGTGCCACAATGGCTCTCAACACTTAGCCATTTTTGGCAACTTTTCCTTCTCGAGGTTGAAATGTCAATCTTGGATTACTTTTCTTCATCACTTTAAGTCATCAACGCTTTGGTCTCTCACGCTCCTCCTCTCAAGAAAAACAATACAAGGAGAAGAGTATTAGAACACTTCATGTCCCAAATTTTTACTTTTACCTTGATTTTCACGCTTTGATCCCAGTCTACCGCTTTTTTTTCTCCAATCAACTTCATCCCTAAATTTTCATGCCTTAGCCAATTTTCCAACCCATCTTGTACTCCCGCCATGACTTCTTAATTGAGATTTCATCCAACTCTCTGCACAAGAAAAATGTTTTCATCAAAAATTATCTAGGCATCCAACTTCAAATTCATCCGCCGAGGCAAATTTTATCTTGAAAACACGTTTTATTCCTTGCCTTAGAAATTTTTCCAAATTTTCTCTAGGAAATTCACCAACCTGGTGCCCATTGAAAATCCTCACCTCAGAATCCTTGGCAAGTTGTGGAAGACCTTAAA
>VDFB02030681.1:0-49612 GCA_007258455.2 Sequoia sempervirens
AGAAAGTTTTTAGCATCTTGTTTGCATGTGGGCGCATTTGAGCCTAGGAGGTGGATATAACTTTTGCCTTAGGAATTTTTTTATCACATCCTCATCAACTTGGGCGCATTTTCAGGTAGCTGCAGGATGAAGCCCAATACTTAGCCATTTTTCCTTGTTTTAGCCAGCTTCCCTGTGCCTTACTATTTATAGTAAGTCTCTCGATTTTGCATCTCTGAAGCTCGGAATGATTTGAAATTTTGAACACTGCATCTTCACAACCTTGTTACCCTGTTGACACTGCTATTTTTAGTCGGCTTGCTATTTTTAGCCCATTTTTGAAGGTGATTTGCTATAAATAGTAACTGCTCGTTTCTGATACCTCCACAACTCCGTTTGATTTGAAATTCGAATGATGCGCTCCTCACCACGTGACCTGCTTGCTGACATTGGCGCATGCACTTGATTTACTATTTTTAGCCTGTTTCCAAAATGACTTACTATAAATAGTAAGTACTCCGTTTGACTTCAAATTTTACCAGTATAGCCTGAAGGATGCTGATTGCGGTGGTTTACACCGGTTTTTGAAAATTCTGACTTTTTACCCCTCTTTTCAGGTCCTGAAGCTGGAAACCCTAATTTGCTCTGCATGTGTATCAAATGATCTCTGTTTATCCTCGTTTCTGATGCATTGCGATCAGCTCATGATTCTGAGTTGCTGGGAGGCGGTTGCCGGGACGCACTTGCTAAAAATAGCAAGTTCCTTAATAAGTGATCATCTCCGTTTGCATGTCACGTCACTGCGAAGCTCTCGAAAAACCCACAAGGAATATGCAGACATGCAAAGAGAACCCTGACATGCAAACCCTAAAAATAGCCCTGGAAGGCTGAACTCTGAAAGTTGTCATCTCATTTTGCATGTCACACCATCGCGAAGGTTTCTGAAAACCCAGAAGGAATCTCCAGACATGCGTTGAAAAACTCCGCATCTAAGCCCTGAAATTGGCCTTGGAAGTTGGACTGCTAAAAATAGCAAGTTGTCCATTTCAGCTCAAATTTTGCAGACGAGTTGCTTGATGTGTTCTGAATGCAGTGTGACTGTTGAAACTTTGAAAATGTTGACAGAATGCCCTGAATCACACACTTACTAAAAATAGTAAGTAGCCAGATTTCACTGAAATTGAGTTGGGAACCTGCTGGAAGTATACTGACAGCAATGCCAAGGTTAGATTTCAACTTGATTACTTCATTTGATTTTAAATCGGCTGGAGAGTTCAAAATCCTAATTCTCAGACTTGGCCAAAACTTCAATTCAAGCTCAATGACGGGCACAATCCCGGAAAGACAGACAGTAGAAAAGAGAGACAACGACGGAACAAACTAACATCAAGCCAAAAGTTTGGAACGAAGCAAAAATTAGGGGGTCCCCATTTGCAATGGGGCGATGTGTGAAAAAGGTCACAACAGGTCTTTGCACCTGCCATATAGAATGCCAAAGTCAGAGATGCCTTTCACATATCTCAACACACGCTTCGTTGCAACCCAATGTTTAGCTTTAGGGGTTGTTAGGAAGCGAGAGATGTAGCTCACAACAAAACTAAGATCAGGTCTAGTAGCAGTGAGATAAATGAGGCTGCCTGCTAGTTGCCCGAATGCTGATTCATTTTGCACAGGTGAATCTGATTTTGCTGATAGTTTTAGCCCTTTCTCCATAGGTGTAGATGCAGGTTTGCAATCATTCATCTTGAATTTATCAAGTAGACTACGAGCATACTTGGACTGAGAGATAAAGATGCTACCAACTATCTGCCAAACCTCAACACCTAGACAATAATGAAGTCCCAAATTTGTCATGTCAAATGATTGACTGAGATTATGTTTGATCTCCTCAATCAGATGTTCTAAGCTGCCAGTAATGATCAGGTCATCAACATAGACAACAAGCAAAAGAATATCATCACTAGACTGTTTGACATACAAATTAGAATTAGAAGGGCTCCTTTGAAAACCATGATCAACGAGGTACTTATCAATTTTCATGTACCATGCCTGTGGAGCCTGTTTAAGGCCATAGAGGGCTTTGACTAGTTTACATACCTGGTGTTCTTTACCAACAACCTTAAAACTAGGAGGTTGCGTCATGTAGACTTCTTCCTGTAGATCACTATTGAGAAATGCACTCTTAATGTCCATTTGATGAACTTTCCATCCAAACTGGGCTGCAATAGTGAGGACAAGCTGAATAGTACTCATTTTGGTTGTGGGAGCAAAAGTCTCCTCATAATCAATGCCCTCTATCTATGAGAACCCTTTGGCTACTAACTGAGCCTTATACTTAACAAGAGTTCCATCAGCCTTGTACTTAACTTTATACACCCATTTGCAGCCAATGGGCTTCTTCCCAGGTGGAAGATCGGAGAGGACCCAAGTGTTATTCTTTAGAAAGCTATGATGTTCAGCTTCCATAGCTTGTTCCCACTTAGGTATGCCTTTAGCCTTTGAATATGTTTGAGGCTTAAAGATGCTGCGAAGATTGGCCATAAGAGCAAAATTAATTGTATTAGGCTGCTTGCACTTTTTCCGAGCAGATCTACCCTCAATCAATTCATTATCATGGAGATCATTGATGGTTTTAGCATACCATTTAGGCCAAAGAGTAGAAGTACCAATATTTGAAACAGGAGGAACAACATCACCAGGGGTGTCTGGAACAAAATCAGTTGGATTAGGATCTAGATTGTCCTGAGGAGGGGCGGGTGGTGGAACATTCTGCTGAGGTGCCTGCACAGCTGCAAAATCCCTCTCATCAGGTGGAGCTAGGGGAAGACAAACACCCAAATCAAAAGCCTTCAGAGGTTGATCCTCAGGGCTCATAGAAGGAGAAGACAGATAGAAGGGCCCATTATTTTCATCAACCACAACATCACGATTGAAGATGAGACGATCTATATCTACATCAATCAACCTATATGCCTTATGATTCTCACTGTAACTAGTGAACATGAGTTTCTGGCTTTTGGAATCCAACTTAGTGCGCTTGGCATCTATAATCCACACATGAGCAGTAGAGCCAAAAACTTTCAGGTGGCTGATCTTAGGCTTGTGTCCAGACTAGGCTTCTTCAAGAGTCATCTTCTTAACGACATGAGTAGGAGATTGGTTTAGACAGCCCAAAATTACTTAGGAACATTTCTATGCTCAAGCATCGAACGAGCCATTTCAATAATGGTGCGATTGCGACGCTCAACGACACCATTATGCTGAGGGGTGTAGGGTATGGTAAGTTGATGCTTAATGCCATGTGCAACACAAAAATTGGAGAAGTCAAAAGAACAAAACTCCCCCCATTATCAGACCTAAGAGTGACTAATTTAGAGCCCGACTCTTTCTCAACTAAGGCCTTTTTGATTTGTTTTTAAGTAAATACACCCTTATTCTTCTACTAAAATCATCAACAAATAACAAAAAATACTTTCAACCAGTAATTGAAGGAGTGTTCATTGGTCCACATGCATCAGCGTGAACCAACTGTAATATCTTGGAAGCTCTCCATGTGTCACCATCTGAGAATGGAGTTCGATGCTACTTTCAAGCATAACAAGCTTTGCATATGCCATGATTTTGAGTCTGAATCACAGGTAGACCAGCAACCAGATTATCTCTAGATAGCTGAGAGAGGTAATGCATATTCAGGTGCCCATAATGCTGATGCCAGATTGCTGATGGAAGTACTCTTGGCTGCCATAGTGTGCTCTTGAGAATCACTAGAATCAACAAGTCTATATAGACCAGGATCCTCAAGGCCCTGAACAATTGTAGTGTGAGTCTCTCTGTCAACAATGTTGCATGTATGCATGTTGAAAACAATATCTAGCTGAGGAGAGT
Source organism: Sequoia sempervirens (assembly GCA_007258455.2). NCBI lineage: Eukaryota > Viridiplantae > Streptophyta > Pinopsida > Cupressales > Cupressaceae > Sequoia > Sequoia sempervirens. Next base: position 3,865 of record VDFB02030681.1, read on the forward strand.
GAGTCATGATTTGACTAACTAAAAGTAAATTTAGCTCCATGCCAGGTACAAAGTATACATCGAGAAATATTAAATTTCTCCCTCCAAAATGAATCTGCACGTTGCCCTTTCCGACAACAGTATACTCTTTGCCTTCTCCAAAGATAACAAAATATCTGAATGGCGTGTACTCAATGAACCAATCTCGACGATGAGTGAAATGTTGAGATGCACTTGAATCAATATACCAGGCAGAGGGTTTAACAGGATCTGTTGAACTCTTGGCCATAAAGGCATAGAACACAGACTCCTTTTGCTCAGTGTGCTCTACAACATGGGCTTTAGGTTTAGACTCTCCTAGATTGTTCTGTTCAGGAGCCAAGTGTTTCCGATAATCTTTCTTCATGTGACCATACTTGTGGCAGTAGTTGCATTTAATGTTCTTCTTCTTGGAAGAGTCTTGAGATCGAGGTTGGCTGGTCTGTTGAGAGGGCTGATTCTTGCCTGTATTCTTCTGAAATGTCTTGGCAGGAAATGCTTGTTCTATGGAGGATGAACTAGCACCGTTAGCAAACAGCTGTTTCCAACAATCCTGCTGCAGAAGTTTGGTGCAAAGCTTCAGAAACTTCAAGTCAACATTAGTTGAGGTAATGTTGAGTGTCTCAATAAAGTGCTCATAAGATTTTGGTAGACTCTTTAGAGTGATGACTACCATATCTTCCTCCATTTTTCGACCAATAGCCTTAGCTGATCACGAATGTCCTTGATTTATGTCAAGTGCTCTTGTAGAGTTGTCTTCTCATCCATCATGATGGAGAACATGTTTTTCAGAAAGAATGGACGACTCCTGTCTAAAGTTTCATGAAGATCTTTCAGAAGATCCCATATTTTTTAGTTGATTTGCTAGACGGTACTTGAGGCAGCTGGTCATTAGTGACTGACAATTTAATAAGCATCATGGCTTCCTGATTTTGCTCATCAAATTTCTCCTGATCTTTACCTGCCGTTGTAGGACATGTAGTATTGCCAAGAACAATCTAGTCAAGGCACCAATATTCAAATGTCATCATCATACACTAATTCCAGGTGATGTAATCACGGCCGTTGAATTTCTGACTCCCCTCTAGCATAATGTGAGACAAAGAGGCCATTTTTCAAATTCCGATAGACAAAAGGCACAAACCCCACGAATTCAAAAATTGGCCAGAAATCGCAGAAAATAAAGAGCAGAAACCCTGGTGCTCCAAAAGATGATAGAATATGCTGAAACCATGATTTAAGGTCGTGCAAATAGCAAATATAGAAGGTAGCGTGGTCAAATAGTAGACACAATCTCCAGAAAATCAAATCCAAGGCCCACGATTTCAGAAAAGTTGCTAAAAATCCTTGATCACACAGGAGGTAGCAGATAAAGAAACAGACAACAATCACAAAGAAATCTTGTGATTTTATGAAGATTGTGAAAAATGCAATGAAGACATAGTTGTGCGGTTTCCAAACACCAGATGAGAAGAAGGTCGCGAAAAATGAAACCCTGCAAGCCTGCAAATAGAAAGAAGAGACTTAGGTTGCAATTAAGGAAAATCATGATTCAGAAACTCAAAAATCAGAAAATGGCGCCTAGAAATAATGTCAAAAAATGGCACCTAGAAAATGCGTGGAGAGAAGCCGTGGAATAACACAGAGAGAACACAATTCTACACAGAAGGGTAGTCAAAAAATGGTCGTAAAAACCCTTATTGCACGGCTAGAAAATGGAGAATACCAGACATAACATGGGAAAACAAAATCGCGTGCCAAGAGAAACAGAAGAAAATCGCATAAATTCCCTAATGCATATGCATGGCCACGATTTTTATTGAGGCAACGCCCAACAAGCTAGACGAAAAAAGAATAAACACGATTTTCTCAGGACGTGATTTTAAAACTGCAAAAACTTTTGATGAAAAAAATTCAGAAATCTTTCTTGCTCTAATACCATGTTATTGGTAAAATCCGAATTAATTAATTAAATGAAAGAAGCGAAAGCTTCTTTATAGATTTTACAAAGCATAGTTTCTAAAAAGAAACTGAAGCAAATAAAAACTAGAAATAATCTAATCTAAATATAATGCAATATTGGCCATTAACAAATTATCTAAATATTAATTTAATAAAGCTACCCAACATGCAAACATCAGTGCTGGCTATGGGGACCCCCCTGATTCAGTGCATATTGAACTTTCCTTCTCACTATTATTGTAACTAGAACCGCCCCTCGCCAAAGGGAGCATTCTATTATCATGCACAACCTGACCTAACTACCAATTCTGCTGCTATGATAAATGCTGTCAAACCCAGGTCTCCTCTATTCATGGAATGGGCAAAGAAGCGGAAGAAAATGGCCTCAATGCACCTGTTTTCAAAAACTGTTTTTTTCGTTTGCTTGCCAATACCAAACTCCTTGTGGATTATAATTAGTATTAACATCACCACATTGCCATTATTGAGGGTGTCCTCTAGTTTGACCTGGCTAAAGGCAGATAATGCTGAGCTCATGCAGGAAAGAGGTTACAATATGCCTTCCTCAAAACAGAAAAACTCTGGACTCCATCAGTCTAGCCTAGTTAGTCAACCTGCTTAAAGTACTCCTCATCAAATTCACCATCCTTGACCTGAGTCATCCACCTCTGAATGGATTCAAACATCTGGAAAGGAATTGGCTACTGGATCCTGCAGTGGTTCTAGAGATCCCATGTTTCTCACTGACTCCTAATGAGTCACTCTCTCCTAAAACTGTATCACACAGTAGTTGTCTCTGCTTAATCCTGCAGTCAGTTCTTATGGATAGTCTTCATCTTTTTGTCCCTGTGCTTCTTGCACATGAGTTGTCTAGTACTTTTTCCCTACTCTTTGCCTCAGGCAATTCTCTAAGTATTAACTTTGTTGCTCTACTTCTAGCTATTTTTTTTCTTGTAATTCCTGCACTTTCCTCAACTGTGGGCCCTGATTTGGGTTTGAGTTGAGTCACTTCTGTAAATTTCTGTTTCTTCTATCAAATATATTTTACCTTTATTAAAATATGGCAATAAATTTGATACAATCACTTTAAATTCTCCCTATACACTGACTATGTGATGGGAATATCCTATTTTGATAATAATTGTGAATTTGTTAGATAAGGTTAGTTAATATGGCATTACAGGTGCCGAAGGCTTTCCCAAAATATAGGGTGAAAATCTAGAAGTGGTAAATTTTCTATCAATCACCATTTAGATTTTCTATCAATCACCATTTCTCCTCTATACTAAGGGTGCTTAGAGATGCTTGAGTGCTTTGTGGGTTCCTGTGCATTGTAATTATTAACAATATTCATTATAGAAAGGTCATTGAAATAATGACTACTCATTGAATATAGTTATTGTGGTGAACTTGAGTATGGAAATACTTTACAAAGTGAAAATCCCCCAAAAATTAAAATCTCAACTATGGAAACAGCCTTGTAAGTATGTTTGTGCCTGTAATCTTGGTTAGCAACAATATCATCTCAAGGATGTGTGTTTTATTCCCCTTCTTGTGGTCATCTGTAAACATCCCCTACAAGCAGGTAGTTGTAAAGGTTTTTAATAAACTCTCTTATCTTTGTACTCAATATACTAACATTTTCTTCAATAAAATAAATCTGAACTACAGTAGTATCTATAAATGTTTAATTTTTTCAGTGCCAGGTATATTAAATTATGCTTAGATTGGTCTATAGTTCTGACCGGTTGGGATATTTTTTACAGGCCTCATTTGTTTTTGTAAATTGGTATTTGAGATTTACTTGTTTTAAGTTATTTTAGCTGCTTGTATTCCAGAATCCATAACTAAGAAATTTGAGAAATCTATCCATGACTGCTTTGTGCTGAAGTTTTCTCTCATTGTTTCTTTGAGGAGCCTTTGTTGGAAGGTTACAAGGCCTAACGATGCCTTTCTTATGTCTATGCTGTTGAAACTTGAAAGCATTAACATGGAGATGTGTTTCCATTTCCAGTGGCCAGAAATACCTTACAACTGGGTGGGGCATTTTTAAGCTTCCTGTTACTTCTCACATCCAAGAAACAGATTTTTGGGACAGCTGAAAATGACCTTGGCTGGCTGTTTCGATCCATTTTGGGTTATCTTTGGCTGTTTTATAGGTTCATGAATCTCTGAGATAGAGACACAATCTCTGTTTTTCTTCATGTTGTTTCTGTTTTATTTCCTGTTGCTAATTTTGGGTAACCTAGAGTGTAGCATTAGCTGTTTTGAAGTAAGGTTCTTGCTTATTTGTTGCTCAGAATAAATTAAGATTATAACCTTCCACAGTCTATAATATTGACAAGAAAAAATGCTTTTGGAAAAAACTGTAATGAGATGAAAATTCAATGTTTCCAGGCACTTGCATGATTCATCATCATGATCAGTCAAATGTCATTTTTTTATCATGAGCTAAAATGTTGAGATGCATTTTATTTAGTGTCATTGGTATCTTTTCAACATCATGTTATTAAAAATCTAGCATCTAGGTATAATATAAGCAATAGTTCAAAAACTCAGACTTGGCAGAAACTCTGAACACTAAAAAACATTTAAATTTGTAAAATACTAGTAAAAACTATGCATGAAATTGAATTTACAAATGTCATAAGTAGTCTTTTTCAATTCATGTCACAATGTCTTGATTATAAATTATGTATCCCAATTAATATTTTTCAAATTTCATCCTTGGAAACATGTGCCCAAAACAATTTTTATTTTTAGCTTTCTAACAACAGAGCTGGGGTTTGGGGGTTGCAGCTCCTAGAAGGATTGAGAGGCAATGCCCTTTGTGGGGATCTTGGGGCAGAGCTCCTAGTGGGGTTGAGAGGCAGGGTCCCTCATGGGGGTTTGGCCTACAAGACCACATGAACCTTCATGGTGCATGTGTAAATGCTTGAAAAAACATTAAAAGAATTCAAAAAATGATCAAAATGACCTCTTCTTGGGTGGACTGTCTTATTTCAATGGCAGCCAAGTTTTTATCTTGAACTCGCAAGTTACTGGTGAGTTTTCGCCAAAAACTCGGTAGTAACTTGCCTAGAGAATTACTCTTGGATCCTGTCTGACCTGCAAGTCCTATAAGTTATTGGTGATTCTTTGAACTATGTTCTAAGCTATGTTTCCTTTGAATTGCAAATGATCTTTAATATTTGGATCTAAAACATTTAGAGGATGTTTGCCATGTTGATGATAATTTATTGCTAGGGAAACAAAAAGGCTTCCCCAATTTTTATGTGACATCTTGAATAACATGTTGATGATTAATGTCCAGAATCCACACAATCTCTTGGTTTAAAATCTCTCTACTTTTTAGTGACTGATTTTTAGTTGGAAGATTATGATTTTGCATGTTGGAATTCAGATGCTTAAGGCTGATGCATTGTTTCATGCTTTTGTGACAGATAAATTCTGGATGCATCTCAGGTCATCAGTTGAGCAGAAGGTATGTTTTTATACCATCTTTTTAAGGGCCATCCTAGTCTTGAAGTAAGACTCATGATATGATAACAAAGAATTACTATGCCACCTTGAAAGCATAAATGTTTGGTATGTATTGTCTTATGGTACATGATTCTAAAGGACATCTAGCATAAGGCATCTACAAATTGTTGTTACAGTCCCGTTTGCATGAAATCATGTGAAAAGTTGCTAATGTCCTGAATATGTAATAACTAATAAGTATCACTGGATATTATTTCTCATTTCCAGTCTCTGAAGTACCGTTGTAGAGGGCATAAGTGTTCCACGGGGACGCGTCCCCCCCCTTCTTTTATTAGAGTAATTAATATTAATGGTCATTTAGTCATCTTTATCTTATTAGATTGTTTCTATTTCTGTTTTAGATTAGATAGCTTCGAATCTTTCTTGTTTTGCTTTATTAGTTGTCGTTTCTTTATAGAAACATCTCTTTGTATCTATTTAAAGAGCTTTGCTCTCATGTAAAAATATATCATTGAATAATATCAATCTGATAATTTAACGAACATTTTTTTGCCGTCCCCCCGTCCCGAACGTTTCGGGGACATCCCTCCGCCGTCCCTCCACTGCCGCCGGGACGTGAGAAACGTCTCAGAGACGCGGGAGGCGTCTCCGAGACATCTCAGGGATGCCCAAGCGTCCCTCGAGCGTCTCAGAGACGCCTAGACGTCTCCCGCGCTGGGACGTTAATAAAAGCGAGTTTTTTTAAAATTTCTTTATTTTTTATTGGCCTTTGTGCCTGGGGTCGAACCCTAAAGGCTTGTGGGACCCATCTCAAAGCCTCTAAATGAATTAAAAGTCTCTAATTGCTCATTTTTTAACTCACATATGCATTTGATGTTTTGAGCAGCTAGGTGAAGAAGAGGAAAACCAGTGAGAAGAGTGAGTGAAAGAGCGAGTTTGAGATGCTGCGAGTGCAAGAGGGGTGAGAAGGAGTAAGAAGAAGAAGAGGAGAAGCATTCTACACCAATTTTGAAGGATTTTTCAAGCACAAGGTAGGGTTTTATGACTGTTTTTCTTAGTTTTTTCAAATTTTTTTTTGTTTTGTTTTCCAAGTTTTTACATTCATTTTGAAAATGTAGTTTGATGTTTGAAATGGGCATTGAAATGAAAATCAAAACATGAATATGCATTTGCAGCCACATGTCTATGAAATTATGATTAAAAAATTAATCATAATTTCATATACATGGCTGCAAATGCATATTCATATTTTTAATTTTCATTTCAAGGCTCATTGTTCTTTTTTTCATCTTTCCATCAAGATTCATCATGAAATTTTAAAATTTTATTTTCAAATTTGTTAAACTAGGCTGAAACTAGGCACTTATAGAATTTATTTGTTTATTGCAGTGTCACGATGAGCTCTCATGACATCAACATGAGTGAGGATGAGGTTCATTCTGATTCACATAGTGATGCTGATCCTGAATATGACCCTGAGGCTGAGGGGGATGATCATGGGGCTGAGCATGAAGTCCAAACTAGTTCCATGGCAAGTGAAGCAAGTACTTTAAATTGCCCTTCTGCAATATTGGCAAAGTATGCTAGGGGTCCTTTTGATCCCAGTTCCCCTCTCAAACAATTTGCAACAAAAGATCTAAGCAGGCAACCGCAAGGGGCAACATCTGGTGGCACAAGGAGGTGGAAGTGCAACTTTTGTAGTGAGGGGTGGTATGGCAGCATCACTAGAGTTAATGCACACCTTCTTTTCACTAAAGGAAAAGGTGTGGGGATATGTCGTTTTTTGATAAAACCAGAAAACCTGAAATTCAAAGTTGAAATAAATAAGTTATGGGGTGTTCCTGATGATACTCCAGTTGCACCTGTGCCTACTACTTTGTCTCAAAGGACACAGCTTCAGCATAGCCAGCAATAGAGATCTAGCCATACTTTGCAGACGAGAGTAGGAGGGACACCAGGTTCTTCTTCTAGTGCCTATGCAGCAGAGGGGAGGGGGAAACGGAAATTGCAAAGTCAAACTCAAAGTAACCCCATTGCAGATTTGTTTAATGTGCAGCTCAAGGATGAGATAGATGATGCCATTGGCAAGTTCTTCTTTGCCAATGGCATCTTGTTTCATGTTGCCTGATCTCCTTATTTTAAGGATATGATATCGATGGTGGCAAAGGGAGGACCATCATATGTGCCACCAGGTGAGACGAAATTGAGGACCACAATCTTGGATAAGAACTATTCCAAGATCAATTTGTTGATGGAGAAGATGGAGTGTTGGGTTAAGACAGGATGCAGCATAGTCATGGATGGGTGGACGGACATTAGCCATCGTCCACTCATTAACATCATGGTTACATGTACTGAGGGCCCATATTTTCTTAAGGTAGTTGATTGTTCAGGGCATCGCAAAGATGCTGATTTTCAGTTTGAGGTTCTCAGGGATGCTATTGAGGAGGTTGGGCCACAAAATGTGGTCCAAGTTGTGACAGATGCTGCACATGTGTGCAAAGTTGCAGGGAGACTTGTTGAGGCTACTTATAGGCATATTTGGTGGACCCCATGTTGTGTGCATGCCATGAACAATGCACTCAAGGACATGGGAAAGATTGAATTGATTAGAGCAGTGGTTCATGATGCGAGAGATGTGCAGATGTTTATCTGCAACCACCACACATCACATGCACTCTTCAGGACCTTCGTGAAGGAGTTCCTGAAACCTACTGATACGAGATATGCTTCCTATTTCATTCTCTTAGACAGAATGATTGAGTTGCAAGAGGCACTGCAACTCATGGTCATGACAGCAGATTGGAGTAGGTGGGCCGAGTCTAAGACAAAGCAGGGGAGGAGGGTGAAGGATACAGTGAAGAGTGATGTGTTTGGGCTGATGCAAAATATATTGTCGCCATCATTAAACCAGTTTTCCAGGTTATCAGGTATGGGGATGCGGATGCACCTAGCCTTGGAGAGGTGTATGAGTGCATCGATTCTATGCTTGATCAGATGAGGGTTGTTGTGCGAGAGAGGGACCCTACATTAGCATTCTACCACGAGCACATTTAGCCAATCATTCACAGGAGATGGGAGAAGCTCAACACTCCCTTGCACATGGCAGCCTATGCACTTAATCCTAAGTGGTACTTGACTAGGCCTGGTAGAGTAACACCGATAGAGGATGCAGAGGTGAAGGCAGGGTTCTTCAGGTGCATTGAGAGGATGTATGATGGTGTAGATGCCAGTGTGATTCGCACTGAGTGGACCAAATTTGCCACTCTTAGAGGTTATTTAGATGCAGCCAAGATGGATATGCGAACTATGGCGCAGGAGGACCCAATTTTGTGGTGGATTTGCCATGGATTAGGATCTTTGACTCCCACTCTAGCCATCCGATTGTTATCCCAGGTTTCTAGTTCTTCAGCTGCTGAGAGGAACTGGTCTACATATAGCTTCATCCACTCTCTTAAGAGGAACAGACTTACCTCTAGGAGAGTAGAGAAGCTTGAGGCTGTACATAGTGCTTTGCGTCTCATTGACTGCAAATCACTTTTGTACAAAGAGAGTCTAGCAGCACGGTGGGATGTAGACCTAGAGGAGCCAGAACAGATTGATGAGGATGCTCCAGTTTCAACTTCAGATGTAGGGTTGGTTGGTGTTAGTTTGGCAGTGCTTGATCACGAGGATTCTAGCAGTTCGAGTGATGAGGAGTTTGGGGATGATTAGAGGCCTCCTTTCACTACATTTTTGCATTTTGTACTTATTTTGATTATGATATTCATATCAATGTACTCATGCTACTCATTGTAATCAATTTTATCATTATGATTATGATATGATATTATGATGTGACATGTCATATTTTCGATATTCATATAATAGAAATCTCAAATTCGACGATTTGTCAATTTCATTTGTCAAATTTTAATATTTTATTTGATTACTAATAGTATTCAAGTATTCCAAATGTTAGCATTTGCAATTTTACTAATTTGCCAAAGTTTAATTTGAAATGTTATTCTGAAACATCTTTTTATAACTAGTTATTCAAGTACCATATGTATATCAACGCCGCCCCCACGCCGCCCCCCTGCCACCGTCCCCCCCGCCGTCCCCAAACTTAGACCCCTTGTCCCCTCATCCCCGAGACGCGTCCCCTTCAGGAAACTCCGTGGAACACTGATAAAGGATTTCCTCCTGTGATTCATTTACATAAATTACAACTATCTGCCCAGATAAAGTTCTGTAAAGATGCAGGGTTCAAGATAAATAATTATCGGTTTGAATGCCCACTAATTGTTTTGTGTATCTACAGAACAATTGGATATTTTGTCATCAGTTTGGAAATATTATCTTTTTTTAGTTGTCAACCAGTATTCCAGGGGGACATGCACTGCCACCCCTGCCCCCTTGAAAAAAACAGTGCTGTTTCTGGGATGGGGACCAAATGTCTCTGTGCCACCGCCCACCCACTGCTTGCGGGGGGGGATGAACCTGAGACATCCCTGCCAAAGACAGGACATCCTGGGGGCATCCCCCCTGCGGTGGATGTTGGGGGCACTCCCTGACATCCCCAGGATGGCCAAGGGATGTATGAAGAATGTTTAGATTCTCCAGCTTCACTGTTAGTTCTCTGAAAGTGAAGAATGAACATTTGGTCAGAAAGGATTTCGTGTCAGAGAAAACGTGGAATTGCAGGGAAGATTTATATTTACTTTTTATATTTTTTGGTAACATGAAGAATCAGAAGCCCAGCAAGCACCACAGTAAGGGAATACTTATATTTATAATAAATAATCTAATAATTATAAATATTAATTTGTTTAATTAATAAATATATATATTAATAATATCAACATTGTATATATGTGTGCGTGTCTATGTGCACGCCTTACTATATTTGCACCTGCCACCACCAGCTTCCTTCCTCCACTGTCTCCAAATTTTGGTCCATAGTTCCTCTGTCCCTGAAATCTGACCCCTCATCGCCTGTTCAAAAAATCCATGGGACACTGCTGTCAACTTCTTGTGATGACTAGTTGTCCTTTCTCTTAAAGTGCATTTGATTGTATGGAACATAGTGTAAAAGGCATCTATGATTTAATAGTTCCATTCCTCTTTGAAGGAAGTCATGCCAAATTTTATGTGTTTTTCACATGTAAACTTGCGACTTGGTATTTTTAATTCCTAATAAAGATATTCCAGGTGTTTTCACTATTTAAGATTTCATGTTGATAATTTATTCAGCATTTCCATCTTTTCCTTTTCTAGTTAATGATCTAGTACTTTTAACTAGAGTTGCAGGATTTGGCACCCCCTCTGCCTTAGTATGTGTATTGAAGTCCCTGGTATGGGCGCTGATACTGTATAGTATGAGTATCATAACTGTCCATACCCAAAAGCACCAGCTTTTTTTTGTCACATTTGATTTGTTCAGGTATGGCATTTATGCCCTCTGTGCTGTATCCCATCAAAAATTAAAAAATAAGATTTAAAAAACTGCAAAAACATATAAATATTTGAAATCCTTAAAAACCCCAAACTGTTATAAATATGCAGCACAGCTGCTTCTAAAATCATTCTAAGTTTTTGTGAGCAACAGAAGTTGTTCATGACAAGCAACAGTTGCTGGTGAGCAGCGAGAGTTGTTTGTGAGCAGCAGTCATCAGTGATCTGTGGCTGTTTTTGAGCAGTGGTCGTTGGTGTTTGATAGGGTTTGTGAGCAGCAGTCATCAGTGATCTGTGGCTGTTTTTGAGCAGTGGTCGTTGGTGATTGATAGGGTTTGTGAGCAGCAGTTGTCATTGGTGATCAACAGCAGGTGTTTGTGAGTAGCAAAAGTCACTGGCAATCGGCAAGAGTTTGTGAGCAGCAGTAGTCGTTGTTGATTAAGAGTTGGAGTTCAGAGTAGCAGTTTTCTGGAACATTCAAGGTAGACGTTTGTTTGCAATGTTTTCCTCCTTAGCCACTTCCATCCCTTATTTTGTTTCAAAATATTCATCACTTGACGTAATGTATCTTTAGCTACAACGAAGAATACTTGCAATGTCTATATAATTCTATATATATTTTGGTTGGTGATGTGGACTTTGGGTTCACACCCTTTAATGTAAATCATGAAAAAAATCTAGAAGTAAAAAATTATTTTGGCATTCCAATGTTCTGGGATGAGTTTTTCTGTTTCAGCAACCCTTTTATCATGAAAAAGCTAAAAAAATGTTTTAGTATCAACCTTGTAAACAGGGGTGCTGAAAGTGAAAAACTCATCCTAGAACATTGGAATGCCAAAACAATTTTTTACTTTTAGGTTTTTTTCATGATTTACATTAAAGGGTGTGAACCCAAAGTCCACATCACCAACCAAAATATATATAGAATTTGCCACTTAATGCATGCTTTTGCCGCCCTGTTTTTAAGGAATTCTCCGTGTTGAAGCAAACGAAGTCAGATATTTTTGCATGTAGGCTCCAAAATTTTAGGGTTTTGCATCCCCAAACCCTATTTAAGATAGCTTTGAGCATTCATTTTTCACAATTTGCAGGTTGGCTTTCAGAGGAAGAAACATAAAATTTTCTTCTTGTCAAGATTTGGAGGCTCAAACGAAGTAATTTTTCAGTGTTCTTTGTGGATTCGAGATTGGGAAGTACAAAGACACACTTTTGCATGGTCTGCTTTTCTAGGGCATTATGTTTCAAAAACAAGTGGTCAAAATTTTCAAGTTTCATTGATTTGGGTCTACTTGTTTTTCATCCCTCTTGAAGATTGGAATATTTTTAAAAATTTGCATGTCGGCCCATATTTTTTAGGAAATCACGCATGTTCGAAAAAACAGCGATCTATTTTTAGCTCTTGTGCAAAACTTTTCCGAACATAGGCGTGTTCATAGTCAAAAGTCAAGTTTTTCAACATGCAGTACTCTGCAACAAAAATCAGGACCAAATCAGTGTTGGTCCATGATTTCCTAAGAACATTCGAAACTGACTTACATCATGTGTTTCCAGTTGTTGATTTGCATGCTTTGGATGGTGCAAGAAACATTACAATCAAGAATCTTGATCATTCTAGGTTGCTTGCTGCAGCTTCTATCCCCATCTCAATGCAAAGCCTTGAATTCATAATTGCTTGTGTCAAGCATTACAATCCAACTTCACGAGAAATCATATAAACAAATGGGCATACTATTTGCAACCTTAGGTTGGAAGATATTGAAAAATGTTTCACAATACCACCATGGAAGGAAAGCTTCATTGTATTTGTTGAAGAATGTGAAAAGGTGTGGTATGCGCAAAAGGACAAGTGTTGGAAAAGAATGGCTCAGAAGTGGTTGAAAGAGATGCAAAATACTTTGCCAAGGAATGTTAGGCGCAGTGAGTTCAAGGAGGAATTTGCAGTCATGATTACTTTGCTCAACCGAGTCACCGGTCAAGCAGAGGCCAATAAATTCCAGCCTTGGATGCTTTATGTCATTTCCCAAATTGTTGATAGAATAAAACACTATGACTGACTAGCATTAATCAGTGATAGTCCCATCGTCAAATGACAGAGTTCTTCAAGGCCCACGAATCCCACATGATATCCTACCTCGTATTTCTAATGGCCTTTCAGGGCAAGTTTAGAGGTTTGAATGTCGTTGGAACTCTGGGTGTTCAGCATGTGTATGATCATTACTCATAGCTAGAGTTTTCAGAATCTGAGTAGCATTACAAGCGGGTGAATGATCTATTCCTGATGCATACGGTGCGACATCTTGATAATGAGTTGCATATACGAATTTCAAAAGATGCCAGATTGGCAATGGCAGAGTGGGCTGATTGGTTTATCCAATTCCCCACATTCTCCTACATAAGAGTATATGGCTTCTTAGGTGATCCAGTCATGTTATCTAGATATCCAACGGATGAGGTTGTGTTCATGGAGTTTCTAAGGCAAGTACATGAGGTGCACACATTTTTGCGTAACAGACTCAAGCCTGCATTGACTTTCCTATTTGAGATGAGCATATATAGATGCAGATCAACAGCCGATGCTAAGTTGATGAATGATGAAATGTCAAGGTTTGGTCTCAAGCTTTTGAAGGAGAGATGTTCATATGATCCTCATGGTGTCTTTGTAGCTCGTCTTGGTCAAAATCATGCACATGCACCTACAATTGAAGATTTCTGGACCAATTGTAAAGATGAGTTCGAGGTGCGCAAGCGCAACTACTCCGGACTTACCCTTGGGTAGATGGCTGATTTCTTATCAGAACATATGGAGGGTTTGTTAGATGATGATGGGGAAGTTCTACTTCCTATGTATGCCTGAGATCAGGTCGAGCAATGGCCATTTTCACAAGTTGATTGGTTCGCCAAAGAGAGCACCTCAATCGAGGAAAGAACAAGCTGAGTTATCAAGAATAGCAAGATTTTCTTGAGCAATAAAAGGACACGAAAGGTAGCTATTCCAGTTGCAGAGCCGCCAATAGTTCAGTCATCTCTACCTTCTACTAAATCAAAACCGAGAGCGAAAACTATGAGCAATCCTCCAGAAGACACAAAGATCAGCAGAATGATGAAGAGCTTAAAGGAAAAGGTGAATTAGCAGGAACAGTCAACAGATGCACCAGAAGTTCCAGTTGAGTCAGCACCACAAGTTGAGACTAGGCCTTCATCTCTTGTTCTTCTGTCGTCGCCGAGGCCTTCTCCTATTCATAAAGATTTAGAGGGCGATTCATCAGTTCGCAACGTCTCCACACCTATTGATCCATTAGGAGTTGCTGGAGTTGGAAACGATCCTCCTAGAGAAGTTAGTAGAGACTCCTCGTCTTGGCTTGAGAACTTGCTGGGTAGGAAGAGGAGGAAGCCTTCTTATCAGTTGAACTTTGCAGAACTAGATAGTGTCTACCAAGACACAACTGACAAGAAACTTAAAAAGCAAGTTCATATGGAGAAGAATTCTAAAGGCGAGACTATCCTTGAGTTTTCCACACCTCCGGAGGACAAGAACATTGATGAGGTTGAAATTGATGACTTCAAAGTTGTCAAGGCCAATCTTGGAAGAAGCACCTGGCATACTGATGTAAATCTCTTTGAGGCTGCAACAGATAATCTGAAGGAACGAGTGCTCAAGGATGGAGAAGATAAGGCAGCCCTAAAGGTTGAGATTTGATAGCTGCGGCAGTATGTTTCCAATCTCCTTCATGGTACTTCATAGGCCTCTTTGTTGCTTCCACAAATTCTTGAGTCACTTGCAAATCAACATTAGTTAAGTCAGTTGGTCATCTACGGAAAACATATGAGAGATTGGGTAGAAGAATTCATCACCAGAGGCAGATTTATACTTGCAGAGATGTACCAACTATGATCTTCGCTCAGGGATTCAGGATTTTGAGCAAAATATAGCAGAAAGGAAACCAAGATATGAGATTGTCATTTTCGACTTGAGGACGGCTTATGATTTAGTCACTACAGAAGAACACAAGAAGAAGCTTTTTGCTTGGAGAGAACAACACCTCTTCAAAGTAAAAACCTACGAAAGAATATCTGTAGAATTGGCTGGATATAGACAGAAGGTTGCTAATACTCTCAAGTTCGTAAGTAAGTTTGTCTCACAGATCCCTTGTTCATATCGTTATGAAGATGGCACTTACTTTGATCTCGGTGAACACAGACAGAGTTTCAAAGCCTTGTCCATGGCAGTTTTAATGGTGATCCTGTTGCCTACAAGATGAATCATGTTGCAACAATGTCAGCAAAATTTGATGCAGCTGAAAAGAGGAAAGAATTTGCTAAGTTTGATCGCAGATGGTGAGGAGATGTTGGAAAAATAGTACATCATTTTGGATAGTATCAGTGTTACTAATGAAGAGGTAGTTAACAGCTTTTTGGAGGATATGATTTCCCAAGCTATCAATGAGTGAACTACTAGTTGAAGCATGCAAAGATTTCCAGGAATAGAACTTAAGTAAAGGCAGCAGTTAACTCGATGTCTTTTCTGAGTTTAACTTACTGTTCTCATTCATGCATATCTATTCTTTGGAAATATCAATGTATAGTTGGAGCTTTTTCAGTTAACTGATGTTGGCAGTTGGTTAGTTATTAGTTTTCTTTTGTTTATTTTTAGAAATAAAGCTTGCATGTTGGCAAGACTAGTTGTTAAAAACAAGGAGATTTTAGGGTTCCCTACTCCTTGTTTGTGTATAAATAAGGGAAGCCTTGCCCATTTATTTTTAACCATTGTTGTGATAACAAATTGCTGAGCCTATTTTGCCTGCAACTTTGTTATTCAGTGTCTGTTCACCTTTGTTTCAAGTGTAATTTGGTTTGATCGCATATTGTAAGCCTACTTTGCTATAATTTGCTATCCTAGAAGTGTGTTTGCTGTTAGAATTTGAGGAAGTAAATCTCATGCCTACTTTGCTTTGATCTACAGTCTCAATATCTTTTAGTGTTTTGTTTATATGTTTGGCTTGCATAATCTTTATTTCAGTATACATCTCAAAAGTACAATGAATCTTTGAGTGTGTTTTGGAAGCGAGTTTATTTAAGTATTTGTGTCAAAACAATCATTCCTTGTTTACTTCTAATTCTCAGGCTCTGAATTTACTCGAGTTATTAGAAGCATTATTAGAATAAGCTTAGTTGTAGTTTGAAGTTATGAAACCAGAGAAAACCTCAGCTGCAACGCAAAGTGTTTTATAACCTTGTGCTCTCAGCTGAGAAATAAAAAGATTGGCAGTAGTTTAGTATTTCTTTTTAAGTATAATCAGAAAAGAGGGAACTTCCCCTCCTAATTTGAAGAGTAGTCTAATTGATCATAGCTGTCCGTTTCCAATCTACGTTCCAGAGGCGCCAATTGAAACGCCCAACAAAAAACAAGGAAGCCACAAAACTTATGTATCTCAAACAACACAACACATAGATTCAACACCACATTAGTAACATGCAAACTAAGACAACTAAAGATTATGTGTAGATTCTTCATGACTCTAGCATCATATCAAATTTAGATCAAACATGTCAGAAATCCACAATAGAGTAGCCATATTTAGGAATTTTCAACAACAATCACTGCAAAAATGTTAAGTGACCAAAAACATACCAATACTTCTACATCGAGAAGATTGCTATCAACCTCCTCAAATTATGCACAAAGCATGGATGCAAATCTAAAATTGTGTCCATCTAGAAAACCCTTAGAATTTATAATCTGAAGCACAACCTTCAAAGACCTACATAATATAGATTTTGGTACTCGTAAAACTTTTAAAACCATACTTGTCAAAGACATCCATGAAAATCTGAATTCATTTAATCATTTCGAAAAATCCCCAAACTTTTGAAACATGAAATTTGTAAAATCGGAACAATGCATATCACATATATGCAAAATGCAGATTTTTTAAATAGAAAATTTGTAAAACCCACAAATCCAAGACATCATGAATCTATAACATCAATTACAAGTGTCCATAAGGATTATATTAGAATAATATTAAACTATTAACAGATAAGGCTTACAATTGTAATAAAGCCACCTTAGTGGCAAGTGTTTTATTTCTGTTTTTTCTAGATTTGCCTTTTAGCTTTAAGTGAGTCGTGAAATGTTTATTCGTTTGGGTGGTTTCTTCTCCAATCTCTTTTATAAGGAGATGAACCTCTTTGTAATTTCTATTCTATTAATTAATAGAATATTAAAATATTGTGTTCTATTAATTTTTGCAATATGGTATCAAAGTAGGGAGTCACATGAAACGAAGTTGAATCTTGTGGAAAAACTCGTGAGAGTTTCAAGGTTAAATCATGGGTTGGATTTTCTTGTGTGGGCAGATTTTTTTCAAAGAAACGTGTAGGAATTTTCATGCAAAATAATTTGCATGTGCATGTATGTGAGTTGCATGTTGCTTGCGTGTGCTTGCATGTGAAGGATTCATGGTGTTTAAAGTTTTGAGTATTTCTTGTATTATAATTTTTTAGCTTGGCTAGCTTGTGGATTGCAGTGATGTTCTGTATGACATTTTTATGCAGAATTTCTATAGTTTGTAGCATGTCCTTGAAATACGTGCAAGGGAATGAAGATATTTTTGTTTGATTGGGTCACAATGGGCTTGTGGCAAAAGGAGGCCAAGATTTTGTTCTTGGGTCTTGACAATGCGGGGAAGATCATTTTGTTCAATACGTGTAAAGTGCAAAATCAGCCTACACAACATAATGAGGCTAATGAAGTTAGTCTAAATGAAAGAGTTCTACTTTTGCAATGAGGGTAGTAGCAACATTGACTCTAATAATTGCATCATCAATGTTCTTTTTGTTGGAGTTACTCTGAATGAACACAGTGACGATGGAGCAAACTTGGAAGGTATTACAACCGTGCGCTTTATAGATATCTTGAAGTAAAATGTGTTGAGGCACTTCTTGAAGTTAATGATGACACACTTTGTCGCCATGTTGAAAATCCTCTAGATGCACTTCCAAAAGAGTCTAGAAGGATTATTATGCAAAGATGAATTGCTCGTATTTTAAGAATTCCGCACTTTGAAGACAGGTAGGAAGGCAGTGTAGATAAAACTCAAAATGGATGGTTGCCTAGTTAGCTTGGGAGTTTGTGATCTTGGGAGTCATACCCTTACGAGGGTTATGAGACAACTTGATGGAGCTCAATAAAGTAGCTCGACATAGATTGTTGTCCAATGGTTCAGGGGATCTATGATTTTGGAGTTTGGGGAGGTGGTAATCCAGGAACTTGGGAATTCAGCTTGGGAGCTACACCTTTACGAAGGTTTGAGGCAGCTTGATGGAGTTCTACCTAGTGGATGGTTTGTTTTCAAAGAAAAGCTTGTGAAGAATGGCATATTCATGGTTCTGGTTGTTTTTAGTTTGTTATGTTTTGTTTTTAGTGAAGTAAGCCTTTGGGGGGGTATTAGAATAATATTAAATTATTAAAAGATAAGAATTACAATTGTAATAAAGCCACCTTATTGACAAGTGTTTTCTTTCCATTTTTTCTAGATTCACTTTTTAGCTTTAAGTGAGTCATGTAATGTTTATATGTTTGGGTGGTTTCTTCTCCAATCTCTATATAAGGAGATGAACCTCATTGTAATCTTATCCTATTAATTAATAGAATATTAAAATATTGTGTTCTATTAGTATTAATTTTTGCAATAGATTAGAGGTTGTCTAGGAACACTAGACCATCAAAGGACCAATTCCACAACCATCATCAAGTACATGCATACAAAAGACCAACTCCAAGAGCTTTCAAATCACCAAAAGACCAACTCCACAACTTGCATTCAGTGCTTCCATGTAACCAAGGACTAAAACCATGGGAACCCAATGTAAGCACTCCATATCATAGTTAACATAGCTAGTGTTTTCTCATGTGACTTGGGAGCTAAAAGTAAGCACCCACCATGAGCATTTTTCCATTGCACATGACAAGATAAAGGAACACAACCTCCATGCTAGAGGGGGCTACAAGTCACAACCATGCAACACGCAACCACATGACCAACTCCAAGACCATCCACCTTGAGCTTCCAAGGCCCAACATGGGTTCCATTGAAACTCTTCGCCATTCCATCAATGCTTGCCATACTATTTCTTGAAATAATAAATTATATCCATTGGAAAATTCCACTCATACAAGGATTAGTAAACAACCAATCTTTTCAAGGAGATTCCCACAAGCTTGCTAGGCTAAGAAATCAATAATGGAGGAATACCTAGGACAAAATCATCATGGATTTGTCACATGCAAGCACATCCAACCCACATGCAAGAACATGTAAGGACATGAAAGTTCTTGTAACTCACATGTAAGCACATATAAACCACAACCACTTTTGCTTTGATACCAATTATTAAGAAACAAGACCACAAAATCCTTAGCAATTAAACTCAAATAAATATTAAGAATGCAAGAATTTCCACATTAAACCTTTGAGGAGAATATTATAGAAAAAAAATTGACACAAATTTCTGCAGCATTCCAACACTTAAATAGCACTTAGAAAAGAAAAAAATGAGAGAGATAGAATAATAAAAATAGACAAAAGAGAAGAGGATATATGTAGGGGAAACCCTTTTGGGTAAAAAACCCCACCCTCAAAAGTGCCGACCCAATGTATTATTTAGTAAATAAAACATTCACAATACAATGTCAGGTTCAGAGCCTCATGGAGAGCAACATTCTACTCTAGTAGAAAACCGACAACATAACCCTACAAAATAAGTTCAATACATCCTTCATCCCATCCCTCCAATATATCTTAGGGAGGCCTTGGAAGTCATCAAAATGCATTACCATGGGCCAAACAAGGTCCCAAATATCTTGGTAAGAATTCTTAGACCCCTCATATGTGTGGAGCTATTGCATAATATAAAATAACTCTTACACAAGCATTTTTAACCTCCATTATGCAAGTTGGCATATGTAACTTCCAAACACTCCCCCATGAAGCAGTGCTTACATCCCATGCCCAACTAATAGTAGAAAATGTTCTTACAAGTCCATTATGCAACCCCCCATTAATGGTTCGTTACAAACAATATTTCCAACTCTCTAGAGATTAATAAAATAATTATATATGTCCTCATCCTCACATGGGCATCTCATTTTGCACACTCCTTGATTATTGGAGATACATATATGATTTACCCATCTATGAACAATTAAGTTACACTAGACCTTAGGATACACAAACTGAATAGCACACCTAATCCTAACACACTGCTGGGACAAAATTCTTACAATGCCCACCTATAGATTCAACCCAACTAGGAGGTGGTTTATTATTCTCATCCTTTGGTCTATTGGATGAGTCCCCTCTAATAGAAATGCTTGCTAGAGATAAATGGAATGACTTAGCAAGAGATGATAGCTTGAAGCAACACGAAGAACTAGTGGACCTTGGAGTTGCCCTTCATGGATCTTGATGGTGGTGAAGAATGTATCTTCTATAATTATAATTTTTAATTTATTTATTAATATAATTAATAATTGCTTATATAATATTAATTTACAAGTTTCTGAAAGTTACTCCTAATTTGAATTTACCTATTGTTCTAAAATAAATTGCAATATTTCGATAGTTAAAATTTTTATTATATAAATATTTTAAAAATGGTTTTGATTTATTAAATTATTTTTCTAAGATTAGCTCAATTTATTTAATATTTATTTGCAACAAATTGATATTTTAAAAAATATATATTTTAATATGGTTTGATTTATTTTTGTAATATTTTTTATAATATATTTTTTTTGAAGATGTTCATTAAGCATTGCATTATATTATATGTTCGCTAGATTTTTTGTGTTTTAACTTCTTATAAAAAATTAATTTGTATTTTTACTATATTTTCATGGTGATTTTTTTTAAAATTCATTGTAATAGTAAGATAAATTGTTAAAGTTTTGTTTTTAAATGATTATTATATTATAGGTTTTTTAAATATTCGCAAATAGATTTTATTAAAGTTTGGAACTTTGATATATATATATATATCTGTATATATTTTTCTAGTTTCAAATTTGAATTACCTCATGGCATTAGCATTGTCCGAGTTGGGGAAGGGAATGTCATGTCATGTGCCCTATTAACTCATGTAATGGACCAAAATGCATATTTCCTAACTCTCATTTTCCTTGATCCCATTTTGAGTGTAAGTCCTCATTCATCTTCCAGGTGTCAACCTAAGTCCCCCAAGGGTCTTGAGTGTGAACGCATGGGAAAGCTCCTAAGTTTGTGTAAGAGGTGGGAGTGGCAAAATTACCTTACTCGACATGCCTCTCTTCTCATGTTTGCTTCTCTCTATCTTTGTTGGGGTGTTGGATTGCCTCTATTACTGTGCCTCTTGCCCTCTCCACTCTTTCACCCCTCTTCTTATCAAAACTTCAAAGTTTTGCATGCAATCATCCCTTGTCACCAAATTGTGATTTGCCACACATTTTAGCTTGGATGTTGGACTCCGTCCTTCCAACATACCTCACCTCCAAACTTTGGTTCTTGAGGGAAGGAACAAACCATGAGCCATCCTCGACCTTCAAACTTTAGTGTTCCTGCCATTTTTCATTATCCCTCTCCACCTACCACGTTGCATGTCAGAGACATTAATGCATAGAGTGATGACGTGGCTCCCCATGGGTTTCCACTTGGCACTAACATTCATCCTACTACACTTGAAGTTGAACCACATGGACATCTAATAGGGCATACTTCGAGGAAGTCAACGATCACCATTAATGTAGTAGATAGGATTTCATTGCCATACTTGCTAAGTATAGTTGCATGTTGTAGGGGATACTCATCCACACCTCCCAAGTCCATTTTTGCAGAGGAGGATGCCATTGCTTGTTTGATGCAAAAGACAACAATGATCAATGGGTATGGGAAGCCATTCCTGTATACCAGACCCAAGACGATAACCATTGTGCAATTTTTGATGCATTTTTTGTCCGTCTTAAGATTGTAGAGATGGATGGAAGGGGGCATCTTTGAACAAGCAACAAAAACCCTAACTAGAAATTGTCGTGAGCACTACCCTAAGCGTCTAGATCTACAAACGAAAACCTACAGATTTCTAGAGATTGAGGGATGAAAACCTTGTAGATCTAGCATTAGAGGATGAAACCCCTTTGACTGGAGGAGTGGTCTCACACAAAGGTCATGTTTGAGCTTTAATGGTGGCCTAAATCGATGATGGAGTTTGCACGATTCTTACCGTTGTCATTAATCCCTTGTGTTTTAGTGTTGTAGCTGGATTTTGTGGTAACTTATAGTCCTATTTAATATATTAGGTGATATGTAATTTGGGTCCTTTGAAAATAATGTAATGTGGGTGTTGAGGTTGGGCAACTATGGGTTTGCCATTATTGTAATTGCCACGTTTCAGTTTGTCATTGCTGCAACATAAATGTTTTGTAAGGCATCTTTGACCTGCTTAATATAAACACAGTTTGTCGTTTGTTTGCCATTGTGGGCTTACAATATTCTGTGAATGTAATGAGGAATTTATGTTTTTGTTCAGTTTGGTCATAATAGATTAGGGTTTTTTTTAGGGTTAAGAATAAAATGTGAAGTGTAATAAAGAGTTGTGAGGTTTGTTAGGTAAATATTAATATAATTTAGGGTTTATATGGTTCCCATTCACACATTTTTGAAGTAGATTGAAATTACTTACCTTAAATCTAGCACGAGACACTATAGTGGTATTGGAATTGGGTTTTTTGCTAGTTTGTTTTCTTTGCAAAAGTGATTATCTGTGTGTTGAACTTTTATGCATTTAAGTGAAAAAACAAGTCGTTGTTTTTTTGAGAGAAATCAGAAAGCGAAAAAACATTTGGGGAATTTTAGAGGGTGAAGGCCTTTTAGATACTGTCCTAGACTAGAGTAGTATGGCAAAAAGGGAAAATAATGAAAGCCTTGAGACAAGGGTAGAAAAGAAGTTTGACTTGATGTTTGATATGTTGGCACAAGTGCTTCACAAAATGGACAATAACATGAACATGCCTTGATAACATGGTGAAGGAGAGGGACCTAATTGGGTGGGTGATGATGTTCTAAATCTTCTCTTTGAGAAGTGGGATGGGATTACTATGTAATGTGTGGGTTTGTGTTTTGGGCTGTTGGTTCTATTCTGCTGTCGGTCTGTTGTTCCCATTTCTTTTGTTTTCTGCTGTTATTGGTTTTTTGATGTAACTTTGGACTTCGTCTCTTTTTGGCCCTTGGGGCTCGTTGTGTAAAGGGTACTGCACCTTGTAAATGCAGCTTACCTTATCAAAAACATGGTGAAGGGAGCATTTCAGGAGCTA
The DNA here is from genome assembly GCA_007258455.2 of Sequoia sempervirens. Taxonomy (NCBI): domain Eukaryota; kingdom Viridiplantae; phylum Streptophyta; class Pinopsida; order Cupressales; family Cupressaceae; genus Sequoia; species Sequoia sempervirens. The sequence goes on from VDFB02030681.1 coordinate 27,110, forward strand.
ACAATCACAATGCCACCCTCAATGATGCTTAGGAGACTGTCTTGGTCTCATAAACTAGGCTTTTCCAGTCTACACTCCTCTTGATTGAAGAAGAGGCACACATAAGTGTTCCAGAGGTTGAAGCTCAAATACCAATTGTAGATGACATTACAACGTGTTATGCAGAGTACCAAGATCTTTGAGATGAGATTTGGGCTGAAATGTCTCTTAATAACTTCATAAACTTGAAGAAGTTGAGTAGGAATGGCTCTACGCTTGAACTAAGATTATCAATTAGATGTGCAACATGTTTTGGGAAGTTGACACTCCCCACCTTTGACGGATCTAGCAAATGTACACCTTGTGCATGGGTTTGAAAGCTAGACACATACCTATCTCTCAAACCCATGATTGAGGATGAGGCCATAAAGTTTGCTACATTGCATTTGATGGTACTATGCACGAATGGTGGTACCATGGACTAGTCACTCAAGGCCACAACTCAATTAGCTCGTATAATGAGTTTTCTAGATTACTAATCGAAAGGTTTTATAGGACGGATCCTAAGGTGCACTTTAGTGAGTTAGCTTAGCTCAAGCTGTTTGGTTCAATGAAGAACCATGTGACAAAATTCCAAAAACTAGTTGTGATGGTGCCTGATGTTCCCGAGAAAAGGTTAATGATGCTCTTCGTCAAAGGACTTACTAAATCTCTTAGAGGTTTGGTTAGAACCTTTCAAACTACCTTCTCTTCAAGGGGCAATCAAGAGGGCCTTAGCCTTGGAGATAGTTACACCAAGGAACAGGTTCTAGAAAAAAAACTTCCCTCCCAAGATATTTTTTCAAAAATGTTCAACAATCCAAAGGCTACCCTTCAAAACAAGAATTAGAGGCAAGAAACAAATTGAGAAGAAAGAAACTATGTTTTTCTTGCAAGTAACCTTGGTCTTTGGTTCATAGGTTCTTGGGAAAGGGGTAAGTGCACTACATTGAGGTAGTCTCTAAAGATGAGTCTGGAGTTGAAGAACTTGAGCCACCAAGTGAAGAGGAAGAACCAAAAATGGAGGTTGAAGAAGAAGACAAAACAAATGGTCAAGATGAGATGTTAGGAAGCACTCTTGTGAAGCTTTAGGGGACACCAAGATACAACTTGTTTAGAGTCCATGTAGTTCTGAAGGGACGAAGAATCACTAAACTCATTGACACTGGTGCCATTCATAATTTCATAGACGAGAGACTAGTGGGCAAACGAGGTCTCAAAATAGAAGACTTTGAGGGTTTTAATGTGATGATCTAGATTACCCCCCAGATCACTGCATATTTCTTGGTTGATAGGGGGATGATTCCATCTTTAAAATCCCATTTGTGGCTACATTCACTTACCCGACTCACCGTATTGGTGTGGGTGAGGGGAGAGAGTGAAAGGGGCCCATCGGGAGTTCAAACCATTGCAATGAGGGAGATAGAGGGGCCGGCCAGCCCAATATATTCCATATTCATGGTCCTTTGGGGAACTACTCTTCCCAACCCAACCCAAACGATGGTCTCGTGTAAATGAATTTGGAGAATCTATACTGATGCTGCTTGCTCTAATGTGAAGGGTAGTCTTCTCACCAACAATAATAGGTAATAAAATTATAAATTAATAATAACATAAACTAGTATATACTATATTAGTATATTGTTTATTAAATTATATATTAATAAAAATATTAAATTTAGAAAATATAAATTAAAAACTTGTATAAGTTCTCCATCATTATTAAATATTAAGATGTTTAAATTTAATGTATATATTTATGATTTTAATATGTTTTTTGATTGGACGTACCCAAACATACCCAGTGCCCACAAAAAATGTTGCCATACTAACATATTGTAACCACGTACCCATTCCGATTTGACAAACTTAGGGTGATAGTGATACCATCCTCCATGAGGTATATTGGTAACAAAATTGTCAACTATTTATTATTCAAACAACTAGCACCACCATCACTATCAAGCTAAGTTACCAAATCGCCAAAAACTAGGTCGATTCCGGATATGAAACGCCTCAGAATCAAATTTGGCACAAAATCAGATTTTTTAGTTTGTTGACCTCGAAAAAACCCTAAACCACATTTTTGACTATACTCGTTTTTATGTTTTGAGCAGTGACTTCAACAAACAAAGTTGTCAAGGCTTAGAACGACTCGGATGGGGACAATTGATTGATCCAGATTATTCCTCAACCGTTGATGGGGTGGTTCCATCTCTAAAACCCCATTTGTGGCTGCATTCACTTACCCGACTCACCCTACTAGTGTGGGTGGGGGGAGAGAGGGAAAGGGGCCCGCTTGAAGATTAGACCATTGCAATGAGGGAGAGAGAGGGGCCAGCCAGCCCAATATATTCCATATTCATGGTCTTCTCGGGAACTACTGTTCCCAACCCAACCTAGACAACGGCCTTGGGGAAATGAATCTATAGAATCTATATAGTTCCCAACCCAACCTAGACAATGGCCTTGGGGAAATGAATCTGTAGAATCTATATAGATGCTGCTTGCTGTGATGCGGATGGTAGTCTTCTCCCCGACAATGATAGGTAATAAAATTATAAATTAATAATAATATAATTTAGTATATTGTTTTATTAAATTATATACTAATAATTACTAAGTTACAGGTTCGCCCAGTCTGAAGCCAGGGTTCGGTTCGGTCCATTTCAAATTCGCCAAATGGGTTCGGTTCATGACAAATTTGCCCTTGGTTCAGATTTTTGATTGTGGGTCCAACCAAGGTTCAAAACCCTGATTGTGGGTCCGGTCAGGGTCCGTTTTTTTCGAACTCGGGTAAAATTCACTCCCAGTTGGACTTTTTCAACTTGATTTTGCAATTTTTAATTTATTTTTTGACTTTTTGTTGACTTTTAAAGACTAATATATTCTCTCTAACCCTAATATTTGCCTCTAACACATGAAATAGGTAAAAAGATACTCATTTACCAATTTGTGAATTAAAAACAAGGTTTTTTGCCTCCATTGCTGAATTTTCTCTCTTGCTTGCACAAACTTGAATAGACTTGAAGGTTGATCATAGATTGTTCGAAGTTGGTTGTTGTGCTATTCCTAAGCACTTGCAAGTGTCCATTTGTTGCCAAGAAGATCATAGAGCAAGATTTCTTCAAAAGAGGTAGGTTTTTTGATTATTTTTTTACATTTTTTTTTACAAACGAACTTTTTTGTTTTGTTTTCATTCCTTTAAATGTCTATAACACATGTTCATTTTTTTCATTTTTTTGAAATTAATTAAGTCTTTTAGTTTCAATGAATCAATACCAAAATTTCAATTTGTTGTGCCTTAGGTATTCTGTATTAGAATGGCAACCGGTACCTCCTCAGGCTCAACCCAATCTCGTTTCGAAACAAACCCAAACTCTCCCCTTTGGAAATATGTCGAAATGGTTCAACAACTTCTAGGTGGTGGAGGATATATTTGGATTTGTAGTCATTGCCATGTTCAATATTTGAGCTCATACAGTCGAGTGAAAGGGCACTTGTGCGGGATCCCTGAAATAGGTATCAAAAATTGTCTAGGTGAAAACAACGAAGGCATTCTAGAAGATGTAGTGTTGGGATATATTGCTGAGCAAGAAAAAGCAGAGCAAAAAGCAAGCGATATTAAAGCAAATCATCCTTTGAAGAAAGGATCTCGATTGATGAAGCCCCCTACACCGCCTTCTTGTTTTCCACCTACAGATAGCCATCCATTTATGTCCATCCCTCAAGAGCAAACCATGCCCTTTTCAAATAAAAGATCTAAGGGACCGTTGGAAGCTTCATTTCAGAATGAGGCAAGAGAGATTGCTGATCAAGACATAGCAAGATGTGTCTATGCCAATGGATTGGCATTCAACGTTGTTCGTTCACCATATTGGCAAAAAATGGTGAAATCTATTAATGAGGCTCCAAAGGGGTATAAGGGCCCAGGTTTTGAGAAGGTGCGTGGCACCTTATTGGAGAAAGAGGTGAAACATGTAGCAGACTCTTTGAAGCCCATAAGGGATTCGTGGATCGAAACAGGGGTGACCATTGTTTCTGATGGATGGAAAGATGCAAAAAATCGCCCATTGTTCAATGTTATTGTCGTGTTCCTTAAAGGGGCAATGTTTTTGAGAGCAGTGGATTGTGAAGGAAAGGTGAAGGATGGTCCATTTATTGCTAACATCCTTTGCCAAGCTATTGAAGAAGTGGGCCATCAAAATGTTGTGCAAGTTGTAACCGACAATGCAAAAAATTGTAGGGCTGCTGGGTTATTGATAGAGGAGAAGTATTCACACATTTTTTGGACACCTTGTGCTGTCCACTTCCTCAATCTAATATTAGAAAAAATTGGAACCAAAATTGAGTGGATCAAACAGGTGTATGCTGAGGTCGAAGACATCCAAATGTTTGTCACAAACCACTACATTACACAAGGTATCTTTAGACAATTCTCAAAATTGGAGTTGTTGAAGGTAAGTAAGTTAATTCTCAATATTTTTAATTTTCTTTTAATTTTAAATTTTGATTTTGTAAATTTAAATTATATTTTAATTTTAATTTTGATTTTGAAATAGGTTGTTGAGACCCGTTTTGCCTCCAACACAATTGTGTTGAGACGACTTATGAAGGTTCGTGAGGCACTCTGTAATATGGTCACCAGCCCAAATTGGTCTGTATGGAGGCAATCTAGCACTGAAAGGGAAAATAGGGTTAAGCAAAGGATCTTGGATGATGGTTGGTGGGATCGTCTTGAGTATCTTGTCAATTTCATTGAGCTCATTTTGAGCATGATCCGTTACACTAACATGGATAGACCTTGTTTGGGCGAAGTATATGATGGTATCGACTCAATGATTGAGAAGATGAAAACCATCATCAATGCAAAAGAGGAAGATCCTGAAGAAAAGTTCTTCAAGGAGCTACATGAAATCATTGTAGATAGATGGAACAAAATGACCACTTTGTTGCATTTCCTCGCTTTTGCATTGAGTCCCAAATATTATAGTATTGAGATGCTTTTTGCTTCATCAAGAGTTTCTCCATATAGAGATGGTGGAGTGGCTCAAGGGCACAAGGCAGCACTTCGTAGACTCTTTATTGATCGTGACCAATGTGATCGAGTGAGGGCTGAGTTCATGTGTTTTGCATGCTCCAGTGGTGTTGGTCTTGATGCTCTTCGAGACAAGTTTAGGGTGGATGCTCATAGTTGGTGGTACTTCCATGGCCAAGAATACACGTACCTACAACCTCTTGCAATAAATTTTTTATCCCAAGTAAGTTTTATAGTCAAACTCTTTTATCTTTTAATTTTTTAAATTTAAGTTTTATATTTTGTAATTTTAAATTTAAATTTAAATTTATATTTTGTTTAGTTAAATTTTGTAACTCTTAACTATTTAATTTAGTCTTAATAGGTTGCTAGTTCATCTTCTGAGAGGAATTGGAGCACATACTCCTTCATTCACTCAATAAAGCGCAATAGGCTACATTCAAAAAAGGCAGAGGACTTGGTGTATGTGCATTCAAACTTGCGCCTCCTTACACACAAGCAAAGTTCCTACAAAGGAGACACAAGGAGGTGGGATATTGAGCCAGAGCAGCTTGACTTGGATGCTTCCACAAGCCACTTAGCTGCACTTGATATTGATGATGACTGTGAGCCTGAAGTAGCTACTGAGTGTGAGAGTGGTAGTCAGTGCTTGTGCGAGTGCCACTGATGCTGTTTGTGGTTCTACACAAAATGTAGCATCTAATGATGTTGATGATGCTTTTTTTGATGACCCATATGATTCAGATTGATCAATGATCAATAATGGCTGATTGTAAACACTTGACATTTTTATGTTTGAACTTTAATTTATAATTTTATATCATGACATTCGAGTATCAGTAATATTTTAATATTTGACTATGAAAGTGGTGGTGTATTTTTGCTATGTTATTTGACTATTAATATGGTGGTGTATTTTGAACTTAATTACTGCTGCAAATATGTGTATATATTTCTGATTTTTATATGTTTTTGTATTACCGAACCCAACCCCAAATTCTTTTTGCCCGAACCAGCAAACTAGATCCTCGAATCCAAACCCAAAACCGAACCGGTAACTTAGAATAATTATCTAATAAAATTATAAATAATCAATAAAGACATAAAATATCAAAATTATAAATTAAAATAATATCAAGGAGCGAAATGGGTGAAGCGAAAAGCAACAAAGCATGGGTGGATGTGGCAAGACAAGGAACTAACAGAAGATCCGCAGGGAAATCGTTAGCCAAGCAGAGGCGTGAATCATATCTCGTAGTGGATGTTTGAGAACGGCAAATGGGTTGATAAATGTCTTGGGGCAACCCTTGCAGAGAAGCATGCGTTTGGGAAGATCTAGCTAGGGAAACCCTACGGGCCAAAGTGGGGTACGGGAAATGAAAATCGCCCCGTTGGAAATCAATGGGGGAGGCAATCCAACCTCCTCAATAGGAATCTTTCGAGGAAGGTTGTTTGGGATATTGTGAGCAAAGAGAAAAAAGGGGAGGACTAGGTACGAAGCTGAAGCCGAAGTCGAGGCAAAAACAATGGTTTGCCATGGCTACTTCCAAGAAGGAATGGGGGTGTTGAAAGAAGTGTTGGGTATGGTTGACATCGGCAAGGGCGTCTGGATTGAAGAGAACACCAATATACGGTAAGGAGCCAACCAGGATTTAGGATGATTACCGGTTGGTCTAACCCTCACGAGTGGAAATATCAACGGTTTCAGAAGGATGGCAACTCGCCCATGATGGCAGATCAGAGGAGATTTAGTGTGAAGGATCGAAAGTTGGAAGTAGAAAATGCCCTAATGCCCAAACCATAAGGAGGATGTATATCGGTACTTCTGGAAAACAAGGAGCTAGAACTTTCGGTGAAACACATGGAAGAAATTGGGCTCTTCATCAAATGGGGAGGCGGACGACCAGATCTTAACAAGATTAGAAACTGGTGGAAGCAATATTGGGGCAAGGTTGAAATTAAATTGCTTACGAATGATTTCTTTTTGGTTGAATGCCCTAACAAATAGATTAAGAATAAGATACTGAGTAATGGTCCCTATTTGATGAACGAAACACGATTTTTCATAAAGGATTGGTCCCCAAACTTCGATCCATTTAAACAGACGGTAGAAGAAACAATAGTATGGGTCAGATTATACAATCTTCCATCTGAATATTGGGACATAGAAACTTTGAAAATTTTAGGGGATAAGATGGGTGTCTTTGAGGAGGTAGAGGACAAATGTATAGACAGAAATTATGGAATGTATGCAAGAATGTGCATTAAAATGAAACCCTACCTACCTCTACCAAAGGAATTAGAATTGAGGTCAGATCAAGGAATTTGGAGAGAGGATGAAATGATCATTTGTTCAAATTGTAGGTCAAAAGGGCATAATAGCCAGAAGTGTTTGGAAGAATTAATCTAGAGTGAGGAGATGATCGAAGAGCTGCAAACGAAAAAACCGGTAGTCAAGGAAAACAGAGATAAGGGCAAACTGTTAGTGGAAGAAGTAGTCCTACTTCATATGGGACAGCCAAGTAGCATAAAGGGTAGAGGTGAGGAACTTGGTGAAAGGGAAAGTTTAAATCAAAGAGAGGAAGAAACTTAGATGGAGTCTTCAAATAAAGAAGAGGAGGCAGAGAAAGATCAAGAATAGAGACATTTAAATGAAATAGGGAGAGAAAGGATGGAGGGAAGGATTTGTCTGAAGATTGGGTGTGTGGGGATGGGGAAGATATAATGGTTCAACTAGGGAATGCAAAGAAAACTGAGGTTGAAATTACCACAGTAAGGAAAAAGAAGCAATGGAAAATCAGACAAGTGATAGGGAACTTGAAGAACTACTGGAAAAAGGATTTAATATGTTGGAAGGGGGGAAAGAAACCTCAGCGCTAATGAGAGATATTGGGGAAGAAGACTTCTTCTTAGAATCGGAGAATGAGAGTGAATTTGAAGAAGGGGAAATAATAGAAGAAAGAATGCTAGAACAGACCCTCTCCAATTTGAAGAAACCAAAAACAGGGGTGAAAGGGAAAAGAGGAAGGATGACAAACAAGAAGAGGCTGGAAATAGCAGGGAGGGCTAAAGGGCAGATGAAATTGCGGTCAAGGAAGGGCATTTCCCTTCCCGGGACGTCATGAGGGCTATAAATGCCCCTAACAAAAGGCATCTGATCAAGCGCCACACTGATCAATATAAGGTAGATGTAGTTCTCTTGCAAGAAACAAAATTGTCAACAAAAGAGTGAAAATGTATTAAAAAATTGGAGACTGTGGAATGGCGCCTTTGAGTCAGCCGTAGGGGCTTCAGGTGGATTAGGGCTTCTATGGAATCCACAGAGAATCCTTGGAGAAGAAGTGGTGTCAAATAAATTATGGCAGTGCATGAAATTACAGGATTTGGGCAGCAATGTGGGTATGTTAATGGCAAATGTGTATGGCCCTACAACAACCAACAAAAAGAAGGAAGTTTGGGGCAGATCGGGAGTTTACTTCAAGACAATCAAGGGGCCAGATGTATAATAGCTAGTGACTTCAATTCAACGGTAAGTAATGAAGAAAAAGGGGGAGGGTTGGGAAACTTAACTCAGGTGTAGATTGATTTCGGAAAATTTATAGATCAAAATATGTGGAGGTTGAAACAAAGAATGGAGTGTTCACTTGGACAAACAGGAGGATGGGTCTCTCGAATATTGCTGAAAGGCTTGACATATTCCTCTTGGCCGAGGATTGGGAGAATCTCGCAGTCGTCTTTGAGGCACAAATCCTACCTTGGACTGGGTCGGATCATTATCCAGTACAATTGACAATTTCTCTAGATAAAAGACCAGTGAGATGCCCCTTTAAGTTCTAAAGTATGTGGCTCAGAGATGAAGGGCTAAAGAAAAATATTTAAGAATGGTGGACAACAACACCAGTGCATGGAAATCATAAGCTTTACACTTTTGCAAAGAAGTTGGCTTACTTTAAAAGCAAATTAAAGGAGTGGAATAGATTACACTTCAAAAATATCTTTGTGGAGAAAGCAAGATTGGAGGAGGAATTGTTAGAGCTAAATGAAGAAATAATCAGTAAAGGGATGCAACAAGAAGATTTTGAGAAAGAAGGAAACCTAAAAATGGAATATGCTGAAGTACTAGCGAGAGAAGAATTGTTTTGGCAACAAAAATCCTGGGAGACATGGCTTCCTGATGGGGACAGGAATACAAATTTTTTTCATGCATCAGCAAAAGCAAAGAGAAGCAGAAATGGAATATGCAATCTAATCAAGGATGATGGGACCGTGTTACAATTGGAGGAGGAAATTAATGAGGAGGCATGTAGATATTTTCAAGAACTTCTAAACAAAGAAAACATTGCCTCAGAAGCAGAAAGAGCCAAGTTCTTAGATAACATTCCAAAATTAGTTAAGGATGAGGATAATAAGATGCTGTACAAGGAAATTTCAGTTCAATCTGGATAAGGCCCCTAGGCCGGATGGTTTCCCGGCAAGCTTCTATCAGAAATTTTGGGAGACAATAGGTAAAGAATTGACACAAACGGTTGAGGAGTCAAGGAGCAACACAACTATTTTGGGAGAGATGAACCATACCTTTTTAGCATTAATTCCAAAAAACAAAAGGCCAAATCAATGAGTGACTTTTGACCAATCTCATTGTGCGATATGGTTTACAAGATCATCACAAAACTAATGGCTAATAGACTGAAGCCAATCCTAAAAGGTTTAATTTCAGAAGAACAAAGTGGGTTCTCACCTGGGAGATCTATCATGGAGGGCATTGTGGTGGCTCATGAAACAATACACTCGGTAAGGCTGCAAAGGTAGGAGGGCATGCTCATCAAATTGGATATTCAGAAAGCATATGATCAAGTGGATAGGCATTTCCTTTATGGTGTACTGGAGAAGTTTGGCTTTTGCCCAGAATGGATAAAATGGATTCAAGCTTGCATTGATAATTTGAAATTTTCAGTTTTAGTAAATGGTTCACCTCGGGGGTATTTCCAGTCAAAGAGAGGTTTAAGGCAAGGGGATCCAATATCCCCATTCTCTTTATAATCTTAGCAAAAGCTCCTGGGCGAAGGATAAAAGCTGAAAAGGCAGCAGGGAGATGGAAAGGGATTAAGGTGGCTCCAGAGGTGGAAGAGATAACACACCAACAGTTTGCAGACGATACTATGTTGTTTGGTGAGGCAAAAAGGAGAGAAGCAAGGGTCATTAAAAGGGTTTTAGATGAGTATTGTATTGCCTCCGGACAAAAAGTAAACTGGAAAAAGTCTGAAGTTTTTTTCTTCAATATCCACCCCAATGTGCAAAGAGATGTGGCGAAAATCTTGGAACCAAACAAGGATAAATAATAAAGGCTTATGGGAGGCCTTGCTAAATAGCTGCAGATCAAAATTGGAAGCATGGAAAGGAAAATGGTTGTCTTCTGCTGGAAGGATTTTGATGCTGAAAGCGGTAATCTCTGCTATACCAATATACTCGATGCCTTGTTTGAAGATCCCAAAGAAGATAGAGGAAGGTTTAGAACAGATAATGCGAAGGTTCTTCTGGAGTGTCTCGGCAGAAGAGCAAAAGTTTCCACTGGTGGCTTGGAAGATTATTCACACTCCAAAAATGGCTGGAGGTGTTGGAATTAGGCAACTCTCAATAATGAACATGGCAATGGGAGCAAAACTGCTGTGGAACATTTATTGCAGGAATAGGCAGAAATGGGTAAGAATCTTACAAAAAAAAGTATCTGGATTCAGAAGAACCTACTCGAATCCTTACAACTATTAACCCCCCAAGGGGCTCAGCTATATAGAATTTTTTATTGGATTGGGGATATCATATCAAAACATGTGACATGGATATTAAGAATGGGAGAAAGGCCTCCTTTTGGGATGGCAATGAAGCGCTGTGTAGGAATAGGGCGCTGGATGATATGAGAACAACTCTAATTCAGGAATGGGGGACGAAGGTGAGAGATTATGTGGAGCAAGTTTGGGAGCAGGGTGTAGCAAAATGGAGGTGGCAGTCTCTCCAAACTATTGGTGCGCTCCGGAAGATCAAAAAGAGTTGCTAAGAAGAATTCTCAGTGAAAGGCAAGTTCATTTCTCAGAGGAAAAAGATAAAATCAGATGGTGTGGTGAAAAATCAGGTGATTACAAAGTTAAAGCAGGTTATAACCTTAAGGAGAAGGCTCTAAGAAAAGAGGATTAGCCAGAACAGCTAATATGGCATAAGTTTTGCCTACCTAAAGCCAAGGTCTTTGCTTGGTTGGCAGTTCAAAAAAAGGTTCTAACAGGGGACAGGTTACATAGATTGGGGATCCAAGGACCTAATCGGTGTGCGCTATGTGAGAAGGATAATGAGGGTGCAAACCACTTACTGCTGCGGTGTGATTATGCGGAGTACTGTTAGAAGGAGTTAATCAAAAAACTGGGATGGATGAGTCCATTACCGCAGGATCTGAGAGTGTTTTTTCTGATGTGGCCAATTTTGAGAAAAAAGGCATTGTTCAGTAGCTTATGGGTTGCAGCTCCGTCTATAGTAATATGGGAGATATTGAAGGAAAGAAATAGAAGGATAGTTGGCTATTACAGAGGTGGTGAACAATGCTGCTAGAAATCAGCTGTTGAAGAAGAATGAGTTCACTAATTGGGATGGGGAAATCAAAAAATCTTGGCCAGGCTTAGTTATACCCCCTGTTTATGGGGTGCAGAGAACCAATCCTTCTGATAATCCAAGAAAAGGAGTTGAATGGAAGGCTCTGGAGGCTGGGTGGGTGAAGATAAACTTTGATGGAGCAGCGTGAGACAATCTGGGCAAAAGTGGTGCAGGGTGTATTTTGTGGGATCATAATGGATTGACCCTAGTAGAAAAATCTGTCCATCTGGGTGTAGGCAACAACAATGAAGCAGAGTTTAGAGCTGCTTTAATTGGCCTTCAATGCGCAGAGGAACTGGGGATAAAAAAAATCCAACTTGAAGGTGATTCACTCTTAACTATAAATGCGATCAGGCAAAAGAGGACTCCCAATTGGAAGTTAGGAAAGTGGCTGGACATTATTCTCGAGTCTCTAAAAAAATTTGAAGAATTCAAAGTATTTCATATATACAGGGAGGGAAATGGAAGAGCAGATGAGTTGGCAAAGGGAGGGGTGGGCAAAGGGGTGATAGAGTAACACAGAAATTGGGTGATGTGGCGGGGTGGATGTGGGGTGATGCTTCACTGAGGCAATAAGGAATCGAAGTGGAGGTGAAATAATGACAAGGCAAGGTGTTATGTTGCCTTTGGCGCGAAGTGTGTGAAGTTCTTTAAGCTTGGTTAGTGTGGGTTATGCCTTGGAACAAAACGGCAGGCAAGGAATGTGCCACCTTCTTGCTGCAGTTACTGGCTCTTGTGCAGGATGTTGGTTTAGGGACGCCTCAGGATTTCATTGATGTGGTGTATTTGTGGGAGGAAGATGGCATGGTGTAGTGGTGCTGCTTCAAGGTGGCACAGTGGTTTGGGGTCGGCGAGCCCTTAAAATTTGTGTCTGTTGTTTTGCTCTGGTAATGGTATCAAACTTATATGTATGTAGCAGGTATCAATAGCTTGTCATGCTCAATGTTGCCTGATGTGGGCTAGTGGCTGATTGGGCTGTGGGGGGTCTGGATAGGAAAATATGTGTTCCCTTCTGCTGCTTTGATAAGGGGGTTTTTGGGGTTGGTTTCTGGCCTGGTTTTACTGGCCTGGTTTTACTCTGTACAGGCCCTTTTTGTACTCTGATCTTTTTCAATTTAATATCAATGGGTACCACCCCCTGAATGGCTGTTTTGGACCGATAAAAATAAATAAATTATATATTAAAAACTTGTATAAGTTCTACATTATTATTAAATATTAATATATTTAATTTTTAATGTATATATTTATGATTTTTATATTGTTTTTATACAGATGTACCCAAATTGTATCCAGCCCCCACAAAATATGTTGCCGTACAGTCACACCATACTGCCATACCCATACCTGATTCGACAATTTAGGAGTTTTATTGTTGCGAAACACTAACACGAACTCAAAACTTGTGACATAGAAGCACTGATATAAATGCAATTTTTTTTCAAGCAGCTGTCATGTTCATCGTGTATTCTGAGGTCAATAAGGAAACAATTATAGTGTGCCAGTGCCACTGCTGCTGAACCTTTTATGTGGCTAAAGTCTGGAATATAGTTTGTATGCTTTAATCTTTTGTGTTGTTTACTATTTGTAAGGCTTTCATCGTCGTTCCTTGACTGTTCATTTGGATTGTAATTAGACTGGACAGTTTTGAATATGCTTTCACCAATTCTCGAGTGAAATTGAGATTTACTTGTATGACTGTACAGTTGGTATTTATTTTCATATGAGTAGGGTATATGTTTAATTCCTGGGAAATATTTATAGAAGTTGGAACATATTGAGACTTATAAACGTCGGGGTTTTGGTGCTTGCAGATGGGTGCAGAAAATGCCGAGCAATTTTGTAAGGCATTCCAAAAAGTTCACGAACAACTTGTATGATTTGTTGTCCTCTAATGAACAGTTGAATAAGCGTCCATGTATTGTTGTATATTATTGTGTTCATATTTATAGGATATGATATTATTTTATGATGTGCTTTGGTTGTGTTTAACCTCTCAGGTGTATAGAGCTCTCCCTCTTGATGCAGTTAGACGGATCACAGCACACTTGGAGTCGAATTCAAGTTGATGACATGGGAAGCATTTTTCGTATTTTATTTGCCTGAAGCAGATGCATCATATTGAAGGGAATGCATTCTAAATGAATACACATACGGAATCAGCTAAGAACATTTGTGAAGTCACAATGTCTCTCTAAATTTTTAGAAATTGAAAAATTGAAAAATCGCAATGGTCTTCTCTTTGCTTTCTTTCAACAATCTGACCTTGCCATCATCTTGTAATCTCCCATATTGAATGGGATAGTCAGATTTTACATTTGAACTGCAGAATCAATCTACTGAAATCGTAAGGATGAAAAACATTGTGAATGCAGTGCATTATTTTTTGTAATTACAAAAATATTGAATGGTTAAAGTCTGCAGTTTTTCTGAAGATGGTTCGATGCTTTCCTAGATTCTCTTTAAGAATAAATATGGTTGCTTATCATTTGGAATAGGAATTAAAACTTTGGGTTGTCAAGTCTATTTTTGAAATTCTACATATTCTTATTTGATTTCTTTCTTCCATCTTCCTTAGTAATTTATATTTGGCCTGAGATGCTAAATTTAATATAAAATGAAAGAAAATTAATAAAAGCTATAACACGAGTATCTAATTGTACGTGTGTGTATATGTGTGTCACGTAAAGGTGCTCTTTACACTACTTGAATCCTTAGCTAAACCGACAACCATGGTCTCATTTGAGCTGTTTGTTCCTCCTCTGCGTATGACCAGGATGCAATGGTAGTTATGTCTCCTAAAACCACTGTGGGATACCTTAGTTTTGAGCCTTATATTAAGCCATTTCGAATAATTGATTGTAGAATGATATGAAGATATGCTGTTGCTGTAGAAGCCATGGAAGAAGAAAGTTAATTAATAATTAAATCTACGGAATGAGAGATAATGTCAATAGAAGATTTTACTAGGAGAGCTTGTGAAAGTTGGCAAGCAAGAATGTTATTGCTATTCAATATTGTGGTTAGATCGTTGGTGGCCACAAAAATATACAACTTATGAACTTCTATTCCAACCATTCCAGTAGGGATTGAAAGCTATTGTTTTTAGACCAATGCCATGCTTCCAAAATTACATTTTGATTCCACTTCTGTTAAATTGCCACAGGTCCATCTTCAAACCGTTCTATGAAAAATATCTTATTGTAGAAAAGCATCATGCTGATCAGTGATTTGCAGAGCCAAATATGTTCAGAGACATGACATCCATAAAAGTACAGGCGCACAAGACAGCAATACAAAAAATCAATAAAAAAAATGGATACATGTAAACATGTCAAATGTAACTGGCAATATAGGTGCTAACAAATGTTTGTACACGAGCTACCTTTAGGTCTTTCTGTTTTTTTTTCCAAAAATAATCATCCAAGCTAGAAAAATAACAATTTCAACAGAGAACATCTGATCAATCAGAAGATAAATACAATAAATAAATAATACTATTTTAAATTTTTATTATAATCTTCTAAAACATTAGTCAATACTGTTTAATTTTTTTGATGCATTTATTTCGAGCAGTGTTACAAGACTTGGACTCGGCTTGGATTTGGCAAGCTGATTTTTGACTCAGACTCGGACTAAGCGCCTAGGCTTGGTGTAGACACCCCAAGCTCGGTGGAGACTCAACACAGACTCAACAAATTAAAAAACCCAAGAAATTTAGATATTTTTAAGAATTTAAAACTTGTTTCAGGCACCCTTTAATAAATAAACCTTAAAGACACAATAATCTCATCAAATAGAAGCTACTTTGTTCACATACACAAGTATACATCGATCACATAAGTATAAACACAAATTTTAGTTGAAGGAAATAACTCAAATAACACATTTAGATATATAAATATTGTCAAATGTACACAAAATTCATCGAATATGAAACCCATGAGATCAAAAGTTTCAAAGAAACATCAAAACAAAATTTAGAAGTCTATGACTCTATGGCTCAGAGGAGCTTGTATCATCGGTTGGTCGGCCCTCCTAGGTGGACATCTAAGATAGGTCTTAAATGATGATGCAACCATGATATATGCCTGTTTCTCAGACTCAATGACATCCACACCAACATCCAAGGGTTTTTTTGTGCTCTATACTCCTCTCCCATTGCTACTGCCTCTGCCTCTCGATCCATCTGATCAACCCATGCCAAGTTATCATTGTTGAAGACATGATCGTCAACCTCAGTGATAGGAGACAAGTCAACGTCCAAAATTTGTTTGTGATAGAGGTGGAGGTTGTAATGAACATACACAAGATCATTCAGCCTTTGCACTGATAACCTATTATGGTTTTTTGAGTGTATGTGCTCAAACATGCTCCAATTGCATTCACATCCTAAAGCACTATATGGATGACTCTAGAGATGAATTGCAATCCTTTGAAGATTTGGCACTTGAGCAACACACCTCTCACCATGCATTTGAAATGAGAAAAAATAAAAATCAATTTTATTATGTAACTTTCGGTTTCACAATTCACTTTCAATATTTAGTTATTAACATAAAATGGTAAAAGAGAGAAAAGTTTAATTTTTAAATTTAAATTATGTCTTTAATAGATTTTTAATTGGCTGTAATGTTCGTTCGACTTGCCTTGCATATCTCTCATGCAAAGAGGTTTCCTTGTGTAAGCCTGAAGATCTCTATCTCATTGATTATCTTCGCTCCAACTAATGAATCAAGTGCCATTCGTTCTACAATTGCATAGATCCCACTCAACACCTCCTCATTGCCCTTGAAATTTGGGCAAAATTGGAATGGTGGATTGAGGAAGTAGGCAGTTACATGTAAAGGCTTGTGAAGTTGAAGGTGCCATCGTCGATCAATGATCTCCCATATGAGATGGTAGTTAGCGTCAACTCTTGAATAAATAGATCTAATGTCTTTTTTGTCCTATCCATGCCCTCATATATGTAGCCCATTGTGGGCTTCTCTCCATCACAACTCACAAGAGAACAACTAAAGGCTCCGTGAATTGCAATTATTATGAAACATTAGCAATCAACATAAATAAGTGTGACAAAACAAAGTGGATGGTTGCGAGCGGGAGAAGTAACGAGCGAGGAAATTTGAATTCCTTTGGGTTGTAGAGGATGACAAGTTTGAATTTGGAGATGAAGATGATGCTTTTTGTGGGATCCGATGGATACTGGATGATGGCTGTTGTTTTAGCTTCTGTCTGCCCAAAGAGGCTTCTGAGGATGACGACTGTTGGCAGTTGGGCGTCCTTTGTTGTCTTTTCCTCTTGATGGGTGCTTGGGGGAGGGTTTTCTCGCCTTTCCTTTGCCCTGTTTGGTTTGTTCCTGTCTTTTTTGGGCTGTTTGCTATTGAAACGGTCGCCTTTGGCCTTGTTTGGATTTGTCTGTTGGAGGGTGTTCTTTTGGTTGTTGGGTTGGTTGCGTGGACTTCCGCCTTTGCCTCTTCTATTTGTGAGTATTTCGCTTGGATTCCTTGGTAGTATGGTTGTTGTTGGGACCCCTTCCGTTGTCTCTCTCTATCCTCGGCTTTGCTCCGACTTTCTTGTGCGTTTGGAGGAGGGCTTCAGTTTGGCACTGGTTTGTTTAGAGGCTCTCTTTCTTCTTTGCCTAGGCAAGTCAATGCTTGTCTTTCTCATTTTTGGCCTCTTTGTTTGCTAACAGTGCTTTCTTTGTTCTGGGCATGGGGGGAGTGTTTTGTCCCCTGTGATGGTGTTGTGCTATTCTTCCTTCTTGTCTTGCACTATGGTGGGTTGGTTTTGGGTTTGTGGCCTTTGTACTGCTTGGGGCTTTTGTCTGCTGCTGAGTCCACATATCCTTGGTGTGCCTCTACATGGGTCTGTTCCTGGGTTGAGAGGTTGAGCCTCTGTTATGTTCTATTTCCCCTTTTTCATGTTCTCCAAAGTTTGGTTGGGACTTTGGTAAAGTCAGGGTTTGCAAATTTTGGGTGCTCAACTCTTCTCTGTTTAAGTGGGGTGGCTTGTTTTCCCCCTCTTTCCCTTTGGAGCAAACTTTTGCTTTTGGCCTTATTCCTTTTGGTGTTTGGACTCGGTTGATGGCGCCTTGTTTTTCTTGCTTTCTCTAGAGTGGTTTTGTCTCCTTGGTGTTAATGGGCTTTTTATGCAAGGTCTTGAGGGGGTGGGGGTGGTCTTGCCTTGTTTCAAATTGGTTTGAGTTTTTCTTAGGTGTTTTCCTCCTTGGTTTGCTTGTGGGCTTAGTGTTCTACAATGATTTTATCTACTATTCTACTTCTTTGACTTTAGAGGATTGGGGTCCTGCACTATTTTGGGATTCTCTTTCAATGTTGGTGGCTGTTTTATCTCCTGTTGGTGCAGTTTCCAAACCTCATTTGGACAAGTTGTTCTCTGGCTGGTTTGCCTGCTCCTCTTGTTGCTCGCAGGTTGATAACCTTCAAGGATGTTGCAGACTCTCAGGTTTTGTACCTTTTGTTCTTGATGGGGTTGTATTCAAAGTTTATTTTGAAACCTACCATGCTTTGGTTATCCATGATGGACATGAGTTCTCTCTTCACAGGAGTGTGTGTAGTTGTCTTGGCTCCACAATTTCCTTTGGAGGGTGCTTTTTCTCAAGATTTTCGGCTGATTGAATTTTCTCTTACAACTTTCTTTTGGTACTTGAAGCTTGTGTTGCCAAGGGATGACATGTGTTTTCATTCTACCTGAGTGTTGGCTTGCTACTGGGTTTATAGTTGGGGTCTCCTATGGAGGTGGAGATTGCTCCTACTGAGGTGGAGCCCTCTCCTATTGAGGTGGAGCATGTTAGTGTAGGAGATTGTTGGATCTCGTAGTTTTGATTCTCATTTTATCCTTTCCTATAGAGGGGAGCTCTCTCTTATTGAGGTAGAGTTGGAATTGGTGTGATGGGCGAAGTGGTGCTTCAAGCTGGCTGTTGCTCCTCTATGTTCTCTTATGCTTGTCGACTCCGTTATTGTGTTGGATTGGAGTCTTTACAAGTGTTATTGCTTTAAAGGTGTTGTTTGGAAGGTGTTGCTTCATAGATGACTTGAAGTTCAGGTTGTCTTGGCCACCCTTGGGGTGGATGCTGTTAAGGGTTGTTTCTATAGCCTGATGGGTGGCTTGCAGACCTATTATGTTGGCTGTGTTCTTAGCCCTGGGTTCTCTCAAGGAGTTTGATGGGATTAGTTGTTTTGTGGTGGTTTGGGTTTCAAGATCTGCAAAATCCTGCTTGTAAGGGTTTGAAGTATGGTTTGTCTTACCCACCCTTGGGGTGGTTATTGTTACAAGCTGCTATTTTGGCAGCTTGGAGGTTGGCCTATTGGCTTGTTATGCGGGTTATGAAGCCTGATTTGAATAAATTTTGGGGTTCAGGTCCTTGTAGGCCTATTTTGCTGGCTTTAAGGCCTATTTTGATGGATGATTGGGTTTTGAACCCATTTATTCTTGTTTGTAAAGGTTTGAGGATTGTCTAGTTTTTCCACCCCTGGGGTAGTTGTTTTTTGCTTACTGTTTTGCAGCTTTGTACTGCTTTGATGGCCTGTTCTACTAACATTGTTGCTTGTCCTAGTTTTGTTGTCTTGCTGGGTTCAAATGCAGTTTCTTGTTGCTGTCTTGTCTTGTTGCTATTTTCGGTCGTCTTGTACTTATTGCTAAATCTTTCATGATGTAAAAGGGATTAGGGCCCTTTCAAAATCCCTGCTTACCTAATCAAAAACATAAATAAGTGTGAATAAGAATAATCAAATGAAATGGAAATACGAACAAAAATATAATGGAAAGTTACTTCTACAGTCTCCTTGTTCGATTGCCAAAAACTCTGCTTATCAAAAACCCAATCAACCACATCAACCCTTGCATTGGTCTTTGTATATAATGATGCATACCACTCCTCACTTACAAACATGTGCCTCAATGTGGCCTTGGACTGAAGCAAGGATTGCAACGTGATAAAATTAGTTGTAAAACAGGTTATTCCAAGATGAGCTGACTCTCTCTTTCTCGTGAATTTTCTCATAAGGTTGAGGACCCAAGTATGATTATATATATATTTACAAATATTTCTTGCTTGTTTTATACATGTTTTGATTCATGGAAGTTTTGCCAAGATCCTCCAATATGAGGTCAAGACAATGAACAACACAAAGAGTCCAGAACAAGGAGGGGTGCCTATCCATAAGAATTCTACTCGCAACAACATAATTTGTTGCATTATCTATAACTATTTGTACTATGTTCTCTTCACCCACCTTGGTCAAGACTCCCTCCAAGGTCTCACAAAGGAACTTGATATTTTTTGTGTTTTCTAAAGCATCACTTCAAGAACATTGTGCCACTTGAGAAAGAAAAACAACAACAATTCAGTAAATTAAAAATTAAAAATCTTAATCACTAAACTAATGGACTTTACAAAGTACAATTACCTAACGAAGAAAAAAATTCAACAATGTTCTACTTCTATCAGTCCAACCACCTTTCCTGATGAGGCAAACCTTATTCCTCCATATGTTACATTGCTCATTAATTTTGGCTTTCACATCAACCACTTTTTGAGTCAAATAAAGCCCTTTATATCCTCATCATTAGGGGTTTTGAACCCCGCGTCACAAATAGTAATGACATTTATCATATTTTTCCAATAAAGAGACTTAAAAAATCAAATAAAGAATTTAAGTATTTTAAATTTAAACTGAGAGTTTAACTTTAAAATTTTCAATGTCACATACTATTAAAACACAAAAAACAATAGACATAGAAATCAAAATAAGTATTTTAAAACAAAAATAATAATAATTATCTGGCTACATGGAATGGAATGGTGTATTAGAACCAAAAGTCTCCAATTGCATTTTTTGCGACATCATGCTTGTCCTTGTTCCAACCCATGCTCTCAAGCGATGGTTGGGAACTTGGACTAGTGCATGAAACAAAATATGAATCTAATTTGGATGAAGATTTACAAATTCGAGGCCCAATACTTACAATACCACGACCATTGTCACTACTCATAGATCCATGAAATGGAGGAATTGAAGAACTCTCTCTACTAAGGGTTGCCATTTCTTCCCTTTGCCTCTTTTTTAATTCTAGTTGACTTTGCACTTCACATATAACTTTAGCGAGTGCTTCTATGCATGGTTTATCATCATGGCATGGTATGTGTGTAAGATGACACTTCATTCGATTAATACCTCCCCTATTGAATTTTGTTTTGCAATGAAAATATGTTCACCTATTTTTGCCCTAGCCATGTTTCAAACAAGGATCCTTTCTAACTGGGTTAGACATCGTGCTTGAAAATTTGTATCAATTTATAAATGAATAGTAGGTTGCAATAAATTAAAAATGAAAAATATTAACATTTACACTTTTAAATTAAATTAAAATAAAAAATAAGAAAAAACTAAGAACAATTAGGGTTTGTAGCTAAAAAATAATTTAAAAAAAACAAAAAATAGCCAGGATTTGATTATTTGGTAGCTAGGGTTTCTTGATTTTTCTCCATTAATCTAAAATGAAAAAAAATAAAAAAAATGTAGAACACAATGTAAATTTGAAAATAGAGAAACACAAATACTTACCTATTCAAATTTGCTCCAAAATGAAAAAAATGTAGTTCCAAATCGGTGGCGGCCTCTTCTAAATGCTTCTTAAGCTCCTCTAGATACTTCAATGGCAACTACAAACCCACTCAAATGATCTTCAATCATTGTTTGATCCTCAATCATTCTATTGGTTTTCTCTCTATTGACATTCAATTTTTGTTCAAAAAGTAGTTTTCCTCTTGTATTTGAAAACAAAATGAATGGATTTTTAGTGGAGGAGATAACTTTATGATTTTTTGTTTTGAGTTTAAGTGTTTTTCTTTTTATTTATTTATTTATTTTTCATTCAATTGCTGCGACCGAGTCTTGTCAATGGGACTCATCGTGTTTGGCGAGTTTTACAAACTCGTCTTAGACTCGAGTCTCGAGTCCTCATGGCTCGTTTACCTTGGCTTGCCCTGAGACTTGCTGAGTTTGGGTGAGTCCAAGCAAGTATGTAACACTAATTTCAAGACAACCTAATTCACAATGACAATCACTATAATTACCTGCCGTAAGTTGGTACTAATAAGAATTAACATTTATGAAATGAGGTAGAGAAAAAATATAAATGTAGCAAAAATTATATTGATCTAAACATTGTGAATTTTTATTGTACTCAAATATAATATATTATTGTTTATCTTCCACTAACTTCATCTTGTTGATACCATTTATCTAGATATGTATTCAAAGTCATACAATGTTGGAAGAACATTTGCTTTAGAAGATGAAATATTTACTCTTTGGTGACTATTCACTTTGGCTTTATATTAAGCTATGCCAAAATGTACTAGTATGGCAGGCAAGGTGTTTTGCCACATCTCATGGGGCACTACTAACAAGTCATATGGAGGGCTTCTAACCATTGAGGATTGATTCAAACATTGTTAGATACGTAGTCGTATGATGCATCAAGAGTGAACTTTTTGGTTTGGATGACAAGTGTTTTGAGACCATTGTGTGCCTAGTGATGTGTATTGCTTGAAGTTTTGCATATGCTATTATGAAATGCTTCTTAAACCATTATGTTGGACATTTGTGAATTTTTTGTCTTAAGAAAATTCCTTTGATATAAAAGATGTGTGTCCTACTTGTCCTTCATTTTGCATTCTTCCTCAATGGTCACCACATAGAGGTATGTTTCTCCCTGATTCTTGACCTTTGGCAACTTCAATGCTATCTAAATATATAAATGTAGGACACCATGATCTCGAGAGC
>VDFB02030682.1:0-13484 GCA_007258455.2 Sequoia sempervirens
CATGTTTGAAGTGTATAAACAAATACCCTTTTGTAATATAAAGGATACTTTTTGAATCTTCCATGCATTGCTAATCTAAAATGAAAGGTATTTTTCCTAATTTGTATGTAGCCATGCTTTTCGCATTGTCAAAAAGAGATAAACTTCCCTAATGATGAAAAGGCATGGCCAAGCAGTTTTAACTCTCCACATGAGAGAAGAGAACTGAGTAGAGTTATCAGCATTCTTCAAAAATCATAAGAATTTGTTTGATATTGAAAAAAGAAGACAACTGAGTAGAGTTATCAACATTCTTCAAAAATCATAAGAATTTTTTTAGTACACTAGCCATTTTGATTTCTTCTTGCAGTCTCAAACATTATTTTGTATGCAGATGTGTGATAAATTCTTAGTTCAATGATGTTGAACAATTTTTGAAAAAAGAAAGTTGTGTCACAGTCTGCTTTCAATCCAACAAGCAAAAATGAAAGCTCAGCCTCTTGGAATGAAAATGCTTGTTTGGAAAACAAATGAATAAGAATGAGGTAGTTAAGGTGTTTGAAGTTATTTAGAGGTCACTTTTAGCGTGGAAGTCTTAAAACTCCATTTTAAATGCACAAAAAAGAATGAAATTACTTCAAACCAAGTTTGTGAAGAAGTTAACTATGTTGCCCACCAGTTTCCCTTAAGAGTCCAAAGTGCTAAAAGACAACAATCTTTGAAGGGCTATTTCTCAGAGACCGTGATACTTACAGACTCTTTGTTTGAGGCTATGGGATCGTGTTGGGACCATCTACAAAAATCTCTCTCAATTTTTTCTATCTCGTAGGCGTTTTCCTGTGGTGATGACCTTTTCAGTGGAGGGAAAAGTTGTCAGATGCAAGTAGTGTAAAGTTGCAAAGTGGTGCAACTTTCATTCTACAACTTTTACAACCAAACGGACTATTCTAACACGTCCGGATGAGTATGTTTATGCTATGGATGGTCATCTTTTGCACCCAAATATACCGAATCACTCCGAGCTACTTTGGACCAACAATTTCCCTGAAGAGTCCAAAGTGATAAAAGGAAGCAATCTTTGAAGGGTTATTTTTCGGAGACCGTGAGGCTTAAAAACTCTCCAACTGAGGCTATGGGATTGTGTTGGGACCATCTACAAAAACCTCTCTCATTTTTTTCTATCTCGGAGGCATTTTCCTATGGTGATGACTTTTTAGTGGGGGGGAAAGTTGTCAGATGCAAGTAGTGTAAAGTTACAAAGTGGTGCAAATTTCTTTCCGCAACTCGTACGACCAAACAAATTGTTCCAACACATATGAATGGGTACGTTTATGCTAGGGATGGTCCTCTTTTGCAATCAAATACGTCGAATCACTCTGAGCTACATTGGACCTACGATTTCCCTTAGGAGTCCAAAGTGCTAAAAGGCAGCAATCTTTGAAGGGCTATTTCTTGGAGACCATGATGCTTACATAATCTTTGTCTGAGGCTATGGAATCATGTTGGGACCATCTACAAAAACCTCTCTCGGTTTTTGCTATCTCGGAGGCATTTTCCTGCGGTGATGAATTTTCAGTGGAGGGAAAAGTTGCTTTATCCAAGTAAGTAATGGAAAGTTGTAAAGGGTGCACCATTCCTCAAGAACTCATACCTAATCAAACAAAGTTATTCCAACACATCCGATGGATACTTTCACACTAGTGGATGGTCATCTTTTGCACCCAAATATACTGAATCACTCCTAGCTACATTAGACTAGTGATTTCCCTTAAGAGTCCAAAGTGCTAAAAGACAACAATCTTTGAAGGGCTATTTCTCGGAGACCGTGAGGCTTATAAATTTTTTGTCTAAGGATATGGGATCGTGTTGGGACCATCTACAAAAACCTCTTGGTTTTTTTTTCTATCTCTAGGCATTTTCCCTGCGGGTGATGACTTTTCAGTGGAGGGAAAAGTCGCCAGATGCAAGCAGTGTAAAGTTGCAAAGTGGTGCAACTTTCATTCCGCAACTCGTATGACCAAACGGGTTGTTCCAACACATTCGGATGGGTACGTTTACGCTAGGGATGGTCCTCTCTTGCAAACTTCAAATACAAATACCCGAGCTACATTGACCAATGGATTTCCTTAAGAGTCCAAAGTGCTAAAAAGGCAGCAATATTTGAAGGGCTATTTGGAGACCGTGAGGCTTACAAACTCTCCTCACCGAGGCTATGGGATCATATTGCCTTCACTTCCACAAAAACCCTCTCATTTTTTTTCTATCTCGAGGATTTTTCCCTTGGTGATGACTTTCGAGGGAAAAAGTCGCCGTGATGTGTAAAGTTGTAAAGTGGGTGCAACTTTCATTCCACAACTCATATACAACCAAATGTAATCATTCCAACACATCCTAATGGGTACATTTACACTAGGGTATGGTCCCTCTTTTTGCAACCAAATACTGTTGAATCACTCTGAGCTACATTGGACTGACGATTTCCCTTAAGAGTCTAAAGTGCTAAAAGGCAGCAATCTTTGAAGGGATATTTCTCAGAGACCATGAGGCTTACAAAATATATTTCTGAGGCTATGGGATCATGTTGGGACCATCTACAATAACCTCTCTCAGTTTTTGCTATCTCAGAGGCGTTTTCCCATTGTGGCAAGTTTTCAGCTGAGGGAAAAGTTGTCAGATGCAAGCAATTTTCCAAAACACTAGACCAACACATGACTGATTCAAACACCCATATCCAAGTTACACAACATATATGAGAAACAACATAGACTCCTTCAGACTAGTGTTGACTTCCTATACATTCACCTTTGAAAAGGCTACTTAATTAGCCCAAAAATGCAAAGCAACATACCTTCAAACACCACACAGACCCCTAAAACATTGGGGCAGCAAATGAATTTCCAAGAAAACAAATATTCTACAATTGGATTCCATTTGTAGGGACCTGTAACCACCAAATTAGAAAACACTTGTTTTTAGTGTAATTCTTAAGGGTTTATTGGATGTAGCACTTCCACAACCTTTCAGACTCTATCACCACCTTAGACACCTTTATTTAGGACCCAATATGCTTAGAAAACAAAGAAACTTGTGGTATCTCATTTTTGCAAACCCTAGGGTAAAAACTTTATTTTCAAGTGAAAAAAAACCACCATTTTTAGAACTTTAACTCTTCATTTTATTTCAAAACCTAGTTCTCCACACCTTCCACTCTTCAAATATCATTTCCTAAGCCCTACCAACTCATTCCACTGATTCACATTGGCACACAGTAGGTGGGATGAGATTCAATCCATTAAAATTGCAAAACTCTTATTCCCCTGTTTAGGAACCCGTCTAAAGAAAGTTTGAGTTTTGAGGCACAAAATGAATAAAGAAACCCTCTATTAAGAAGTTAGAATAATTCAAGACATGTAATAATGTTTCTACATAAAGTTTTGATACAAAAATGCTTGAATGGCTTGTGCACAGGCATAAAACACAAGAAAAACAGTAAAATATGAACTGAACAATTGAGTTGCTAAAATGAAGTTGTACCCAAGTTGGATTTGAGGAGCAAAAGTTGCAAACCACTATAATTTATTATATATAAATGGGAGATATTACAAAACCCGGTTCAAACAAGCATACCAACAGGAAAGAACCAGGAAGAAAACCTTCGGTTGTAGCTCGAGTAAGTACAAAAACAAACCCCTTTACAAAACCTATGAGTTTCCAAAATATAGACCCCTTTACATTTTAAACATACCCTTTATACAATGCCAGAAATTTTACCCATATTTCAAAAAACAACACTGGGTATAGATTATGCCCATACACAATTATGACCATTTTACATTATTTCCAATTTGAGAATTCAAATTTTACAAAATTTTCCTATTGGAGGCATTCAAGGCACAGTCTTCGACAATAGTAGTATGTTCACGTTCTGGACTGACAAACACCTGTACAAACCATCAAGGTAGCTTAGAATAACCAATCTATATTATTCTAAATGACACAAAATATGATGAAATGGTAATGCAAACTATAAAAGATGCTTAAAATAACCAATCTATATTGTTGTAATTTGTTGCATACCTCTCCAAAAGGATCAAAGTTGGTTATTGTTGCAGTAGGTCCATGATCAATCATGCTAGGAATATCAAAAAAGTGGGAAAATGAGAAATCTATATTGTCACAATAGAAAATATGCTTAGACTAACAAATCTATATTAATCTAAACAACTTGAATGATGATGAATTGGTGATGCAAACTATAAAATATGCTTAGAATAACCAATCTATATTATTCTAAATGACACAAAATATGATGAGATGGTAATGCAAACTATAAAAGTCGCTTAAAATAACCAATCTATATTGTTGTAATATGTCGCATACCTCTCCAAAGGATCAGAGTTGGCTATTGTTGCAGCAGTCCATGATCAATCGTGCTAGGAATATCACAAAGTGGGAAAATGAGAAATCTATATTGTCACAATAGAAAATATGCTTAGACTAAAAAATCTATATTAATCTAAACAACTTGAATGATGATGAATTGGTGATGCAAACTATAAAATATGCTTAGAATAACCAATCTATATTATTCTAAATGACACAAATATGATGAGAGGGTGGATAAACACAACTACAAGGAAATCATCATAGAGTCTCTCAACGCGATGTTGTCATGGAATCTCTCAACATGACATCCACAATGGCTACTCCCAGAGGGTGGAACGAGGGCTTTCACCTCAAATTTCTCTCTCACAGAGAAAGATGCATTAACAAGGGCTTACACCTCAAATTTCTCTGTCACAAAGAAAGATGCATTAACAAGGGCTTACACCTCAAATTTCTCTCACAGAGAAAGATGCATTAACAAGGGATTACACCTCAAATTTCTCTCTCACAGAGAAAAATGTATTAACAACAAGTCTTCATGATGAGGGTATGTGCAGGATCATGATGAACCAAAAAGTGGCAATGGAGAAAAAATTACATTTTTCATCGACCCAAAAACGTGGAAATGTCGAGTTGACTTTTTTGTGGCTTGGGTGTCAGTACACACTTCCAAAGAAAAAACCAAACCAAGATCTCCATATCGGATATCCAATTCAAATCAGATATCTGATCCAAATCGAATATCCGATTTGAAGCAAACATATATAAAAAAAATCGGGCTTGTTAAAATCATTTGGCATTCATAAATAGGCGGCGGCGCACAGTGAGGAGGTTCTCCACATATCCAATATCTGATTTATCCGATATCTATTTTGAAAAGGTTAGATTTTAGATTTTCCTTTGCTTTGATCGAATTTTGAATTAGATTTGTATAATTTCAGTTAGTTTTTTATGATTTTTTTTTCAAAATAGGGTTTTTGATTGAATTTTATGAAAACTTTGAGTTTAGAATGGATTTTGATTAAAAAAGAATGTTTTTTTATGGATTTTGATTTAAAAATAGTGTTTTTTATGTATTTGTTTTAAAAATTAGAGATTTTTATTGATTTTTGTTAAAAAGAAGGGTTTTTTTTGGTTTTTTTTTTAAAACTAGGGTATTTTTACAATATTTTCATTTATACTGTCTAATTTCAATTAGATTAATTACTTTTTAACTTTAATTAGGCATTATGGCTGCTGAAATTTACAAATTCCAAATGATCCACTAGCTGAGAATGAAAATGCACAAATACCAAATGCTCCACCACCTCCGCAGCCATCAATTGAAGAATTAATTGGTGAAAAATTGCAGCAATTAAAGGGAATTTTTTAAGTTTAGAAGAGAATCCCTCAATTATTCAAGATGTCAAACACATTGAAGGATATAATTAAAAATATAGAAACCCTCTCCACCCAACATAATGCCTTTCATTCATGGCGAGAAGACATGAGGGAATAATATGCATGTGGATTGTCTTATGATGATGTGAAAGATCTTGGAATAACCAAAGCCAAAATAACCTCTTTATTTGTTAACCCCCACACTAGTTTGCCAGTTAATGTTAATAAACCAAAACTTTCTATAAAATGGTGCAAGCATAGGGACATTGTAGATAACTTTTGGGATCATTGGTATATGGTTTTTGTTAAACCACCGAACAACAATTTTGTAATATACCATTTTACTTTATTAAAAAATTATATGTTGAGTTTTTGTTAGGGCATCATGTCAATTACTTTAACATTAAACCCTTCCAGGGTGTTGGTGGAGGTATGCCCTAGGATAGACCAGGGGTAATTTGAGTAGTCTCACACCCATATGTTCCCCCTCCTTCCCTTCTCTGCCACCTCCAGTATATCATCCAGATATTATGTAGGATGCGACCACACAAACTATCCAGGCTATTCACTCTTTGAGTGGCCTTTTGGTTTCGCATGCTTCTATAGTAGCTCAGCCACAGTCTAGTGATGTTGGCGATGGTTCAAGTGCTATTGTGTCATCCTCATCAGGTCCACATATTTGTGTGCCACATACTTGCTCCATGTGTTGTCAAATATTCTTGGGTCCTCTTCGACAACCCACAGAGCATCCCTTGGACACTTCTGATTATGACCTCCATAATGTGGAATTTATAGATCAGACTCAGGGGAGTGGAGTGCACCCTACAGAGTCATCTCCTGCTAGAGAGTGGGACATTGGAATAGTGACATAGGTAAGATTTAAGTTGTAAATTCATAACTTGCATTTGTTTTTAAATGAATATTAATAAGAGATAGTATAATGTACTAATATTTATTTACATGGTCTATTTAACAATTGATGTCTGAGGAGGAGCTCGCATAGGTGACTGATAGCACTCTTAGGGCCATTTCATTTGGCCTTGTCACACACACAGTATATATTTTCGCACTCAATCATTTACATTTTTTATTATATACTTGCTTGTCATTTGAATGGTCATAAATGAAATTATATAATAACTTATATGTTTATCTTATTTTCCTCTTGTAGGAAATACCCAGTGTGAGAGAGGTGCAGCCTTGTCCAGATTATGAAAGTGCAATGTTAGATAAGGGGAAGGTAATTGAACTCAAATTCGATTAAATTAAGAATTTTAAGATCTTATATTGATTATACATGCATCGAAATAGATTGGTAGTTTCATATGTACTTGTCATTTTTATGTACATGAAGTTATGAGCTATACGTCGTTGTTGGCAAGTGCGAGCAAGGTGCAGCCTTGTCCAAATTATGGAAATGAAATGTTAGATGAGGGGAAGGTAATTGAACTCAAATTCAATTGAATTAAGATTTTTAAGATCAATTATACATATATCAATATAGATTGGTAGTTTCATATGTACTTATCATTTTTATGTACAGGAAGTTGTGAGTTATACATTGTTGTTGGCAAGTGCCACAACGCCTAAAGGAGTACGTATTGGAACACTTGAAAGAGTAGGTGTTGAAACACCTCAAGGAGGACGTGTTGAAACACCTATAGGAGATAAAGAAAAAGATTATCTTAAAGAGGTATGTGTTTATTTTATTTTGTGTTTGGTATTTATATGTTCCTATTACCGACAATTGTATGCTAACTTGGATCAATTTTATTTTTTTGTTCACATATATAGATTGACATTACAAAAGTTGGTTTGGTTGGTTCTTTGAGAAGGGCATATTCTAGGACTCCTGACCCTTTGAAGAGATGGATATTTCAAGTAATCAAGATTACAATTTTATAGTTCAATTATAATTCAATGTATATTGATTTCGATGTTAATTATTCAATTTTAAATCATATAGTATAACTAATCTCAATTGTGGTTTGAATTTTTCTTGTGCAGCTACCTCAGAGCCAATGAGTGTTGCAAAGAGGCTCCATTTTGATGATCCATCAGTAGTTTAGGATGAGATAGACATTTTGGCATGTAAATTTTGAATAGACATCGAGATGGCATATGCCACATTTTGTAAAACTTTGTTTGAGTTGGGGTTGATGCCATTTTTTTATATGGAGATACACTCAAGATTATTGGATAATTTGATATATAGAAGTTGACAATCGAAATTTAATTTCTTCCTCATGTGCATGATTAAACTCTTTGAAAATTTAATCAAATGATCAATGGTTAAATACCAATGTACAATAGCATAAAAATAATGGTTATATTATGTAGTTTATATTCATATTGTTGATTACATTGCATTTCACATCTTTCAAACTCAAAGAATTACTTCACATTGCATAAGTAACAACTAGATGCTGATAGATGAAAAAAAATCAATAACAATATAGTTTTTACAAAGTCAACCTAAGCAGTTATGCAATTACTTCACATTACATAACTAATAACTAGGAGCAGCTATCAATTTCATTAGCTTGTCATGGAATTCTATGAGACCACATTTCTTTGAGGAAACTTGGCATAATCGGTAGCTTGATATGGAATTATATAACCAATTAATCATAACCGATTAGATAGCTCATAACATATATATAGAAGGAAGCAATCTCGACCCATCTCTAACATCAAATTTTGGTTGGGCCTCCTCGTTGACATCAACTATGTGTGGTTGGGCCTCCTCTACTCTAGTATCTAAATCAAGCTCAACTTGAACCCCAACTTATGCACGTTAACTTGAACTCCATTTTGTGTATGTTGACATCCTAATCATATAAAATACAGAAGACTTGAGATTATATTTAAGGGATAAAAGATATAAACTCATTTTCAAAAGACTATGTAAATTTTAACATTTGGATATGTTATCATTCTCTATTATATATTAAATATAAGCTTAAATGTATAACATTATTTTTCTATTTACTCTCAAGTCACTATAAAATTAAATATGTATTTCTAACATAATTTTCCTCATGTCTATATATACTTGCATAATGGTAGCATAAATAAGTTTGTTTAAAGATAGTTTGAGGTGACTTGCATAAAATTTTAAATTATTTAGATAACATACAAGATTGAATCCAAGTTGTGGTTCCTATGATGTGGGAAAGAAATATGAATTCCATGCATATATGAAATAAGACACTTGGGTGTAAAATGATAGAATAAAGGTATAAAAAAATATCATTAACAACTTGCACAAACAAAGAAACTTAAGGGAATTTGCATAATTCTAAATGCAACAATATATAAATTAGAGACAATTTATTTATGAATGATTCCATGGAGAAACTAGAGAAGGTCACACCTCATAGATTGTATTCTTGGTAGGAGATAAAGTACTCTTAAAAGTTAAACCCCATAAGAGCTTGAGCGAATTTTGAAAGTATGCTAAGTTAGCACCTAGATACGTGGGTTCTTTCAAAGTTTTAGAAGTTATTAACCTAGTTTCCTACAAAATATCTCTACCACCAACTCTTTCTCATATGCATGAGTTTTTCCATGTCTTATTTTAAAAAATGTGTTTTGGCATTAACCATATTCTTGATTGGAATAATCTTCAAGATTAGGATCCAGGAGTGATCACAATGTAGCCTCTCAAATTACTTGAGGTTTACAAGACCCACTTGTGGGATAGAGAAATTACTCAATGTCAGGTCTAGTGGGACCAATATTCTGAGGATAGTGCCACCTAGGGGGACTATGAATATTTTCATCAGAGATTTCATCATTTTTTTAATTAAACGCTTTGTTAGAAAGAAAAAATTTAGTATCAATTATTTAAAGTTGAAATAAATCATAATGGATAATGATCTTAAGGGGGGGATATATCACATCCCATTTATTGAGCCCTCTAGACAATGATATATTTAGCTTTGCATTTTGATTATGATCCTAAGAACCTAATTTTTTGAACAATTAGATTATGTTGATGAATTAGTGTTATATCAGTTGATATGGCTTGTTTAAAATTAATATGGAACTTGGTTTGCATATAAATGAAAAGGAATGTTATACTTTGTATATTATTGGTTTATGTTAATATTTTCTTTATATAATCAAACTAGCTACCTTGTTGGCTTGATGAGGTGGATGCAGGAGATTTTGTTTCTTCCTCTAGGATAGAAAGGGAGAGCATCACTAGAGAGAGTAGAAGATTCAAGAAGAAAACCAAGGCCACCAAGAAATTGAGAAGTCACACACAAACCATATATTGCATGGTTTCTTTAAATTATGAGTTCTTTCTTGGAACTAGTTGAACTCTAAGTTCATTTGAGTTGCCATTGGTTTAAGTATAAAATACATACTGTAATCAAGGGAAATCAGATTGTTAGATGGTTAGATCAAATAACATAAAAATCCAATGAAATAACGAAGTACAATGGAAATCAAATGAAAACGAAAAGGAAATATATCACCAAGAGTCTCCATCTTCCATGATTGATCTTCGTTACACCTTCTTGCTTGCTGGAAATGTATGTTGCCCTCAGATTCGTCGTTCGAGCAATCTAAATGTCTAAGCCCTACAACAAGATTTGAAGGATTTGCTATGCCTATGACTCTTGCCAATGCCTATGTCTAAAACAAATGTCAATATTAATCAAATGCCTAAAACCTAATGCCAATAATGAAATACTACAATTGCCTATGACAATGAAATGTGAAGCTAAGTAAATGACTATAGTAATTACGTAAAAATGTCAAGGTATGAAAAATGAGAAGGAAAGGGCATTTTATAGAAAAGGCCATTTCGAACGGACGGACGAGATAAATTAGTGATGAGACCCTAAAATGAACGATCCAGATTAAACCCGAGAATCCCTAATTAGGGTTAGGGAAAAATCCTTAATCGAACGGTCAGAATAAAATCGGATCGACGGTGGAGAATAAATGAGGAAATTAATTAGAAAATAAAGATTTTCGAAAAATCAAGAAGATAAGATTGCCTGATTTGCAAGATTCGAAAAATCAAAGAGATAAGATCGCCTGATTTGCAAGATTC
The DNA here is from genome assembly GCA_007258455.2 of Sequoia sempervirens. Lineage (NCBI taxonomy): Eukaryota > Viridiplantae > Streptophyta > Pinopsida > Cupressales > Cupressaceae > Sequoia > Sequoia sempervirens. The sequence continues at coordinate 10,817 of VDFB02030682.1, forward strand.
GAAAAATCAAAGAGATAAGATTCAGACTGAAGATAAGATTTGGAAAATCAAGAATCTGCCCGATTACTTGATTTTTGGAAGATTAATTACTAATTTGAATTAAAATAATTCAAATTATGGATTTTATGAGATAATAAATAATCTTTTTCAGATTATTTATCAAAAAGGACTGACAGTTAGGATTGACATGATATTTTAAATAATTTAATTTATTTAAAATGAGAAGAATATGAAATTAGCAATTAAATAATTAAATTAAATTATTTAATTCAGAATAAGATTAATTAATTAAATAAATTAATCAATTTATTTAATTGGACAGTTAGTGATGTATTAAATAAATAAATAAAATTTATTTATTTAATAGTGAAGGATAATTAAACGCAGAAAGGGAAATTAAATAAATTAAGAAATCTATTTAATTAAAGAAAGACTTAGACAATTAGTGACGTATTTAATAAATAAATTAAAATTTATTTATTTAATAATCATAAAGAATCAAAGGACATGAATTAATTAAATAATTATGAATTATTTAATCAATAGTCGAATGTGGACCAAGGACATAATTAAATGTCTTACTTATGCTAGGACGAAAGTGGTAAAAATGAAGCTTGCAGGCCTAGGTCATTTTTAGGTGTCTACATTTTGCCCCTCTTTGTCATAATGTCGCTTGTCGCATTGTGACAAAGAAAAAAAGTCAAAAATGCCCCAGTGCAAAATAAGATGAGGAAGAATGACGAGGAGGGTTATGGTATGCCCCCTCGAGAGGACAACAGGTTCCAAGAACATGGGTGTGCTCTCGAAATGACGAGAAGACTAGAATATGAAGAGACAAAGAAATGTTAGTGCAAAAGATATGGATGATGATATGGATGCAATGCCTATATGAGATGAGACAGAGAAGATGGCAAGACTAAAGAAGATGCATGTTAGTTCCTAGACCAAATCCTTCAAAACATTGCCATAGGACTTTAATATTTATTGCTCTTAATCGTCATTGGGCAGATTGTTGTGATGGCCAAGAAACACCATGATATGACATAGATCAAGGTGTGCAAGGTTGTACCATCACGTAAGACAAACAGTAATAGACAAGGATGATCATGACTCCTACTATGAGCGTGATTGCCCCAGTCTTGTTGTCATAATCAACCACAAGCAGAAAAAGACAAGGACAGATCATGAAACATCGCTGCTTCTCTAAATCCTGTTTCCAGGACATCCTTGAGAAACTAGTGACATGATTGCCAAAATACAAAAATAAAGTCCCTATCATGATATGTCGTTGCTTTTCTAAATCCCATAATCAGGACCTCGCTGAGAAGCTAGTAGTCATGCGTGTCAATTGTCATGCTACGTCGCTGCTTCTCTAAATCCTGCTTAGTGGGATCTCGCTGAAAAACTAATAACATGATAAAAGATCAAAAGACAATTGCCAAGTGTTTGCCAAGTGCATCTGGATATCCATTGTTCTGATGTCAAGATGCCATGTTCGATGATGTCGAGATGTCAAAAATGTTTAAAGTTTTGATTGATCTTGGAAAATGTTGAGACTTGGTGAATTCAGGAAGGACACATCCTGAATAATGCCGATGTCGAGAGGATTCGATCCCTAATGGTCATTAGGGGTCCCTCAGAATAATGACGATGCCTAGGAAGGACACATCCTAAGGCATAAATGACAGAGTTGGTTCTTCAGAAGGACACATCTAAAGAATACTGATGTCACGAAGAGTGATCTTTAGGTGTCAAGAGGATCACTCAAAATGTCGAATGACGATGACGACGCCTAGGAAGGACACATCCTAAGGCGTAAATGACAGAGGTTATCGTTCAGAAGGACTCATCTGAAGACTAACTAAATTTTGACAGTTTGACCTGCTTATGATGATTTGACTTGTTTTTGACTAAGTTTGACTTGTGTTTGACTATATGCCGATGAGATTGCCATGCTGAATAAATGATTGTTTTACTTTGTTTCAGGAGATTTCCCTATGTGGAAATTGATTGAAGACTTTTGACGTGTGTGCTAGTGTAGTGCCATGAACCCTAATGGACTGACCTAGTGCGGCCTCGGGGGCTCATCGATAGATGGCCTTGCCTACGTCATACACTCAGAGACCTCGTAGTTCGACACGACCAATGACTTTGTCTTGATGACCAAAGATTGCGTCATGATTTTATTTTGACAAACCTAAAGGACTGACCTAATGTCTCGGGGACTCAAGTATGAGTCTTGCCTACGTAGCAAATGCGCAGAGACAACGTAGTTCGGACAGATGATGAAGACTGTTTTGACATGATTGACTTTGACTAGAAATGACCAGATGTTTATGTTCTTCGAGTGGTCTACTGATTTTTGTTTAATGTTTTCTTCAGGACGTTTTACGATTTTTAGGTCTTTCCTCAGGACTTTTTATGATGTTTTTGTATCTTTTTTTTTTTTCAGGACATTTTGCGATGTTTTTGTCTCTTTTCTCAGGACTATTTGCCGATGTTTTTGTCTCTTTTTTCAGGACTATTTGCTGATGTTTTTGTCTTTTTTCAGGACTTTTTGCCAATGTTTTTGTCTTTTTTCAGGACTTTTTGCCAATGTTTTTGTCTTTTTTCGGGACTTTTTGCCAATGTTTTTGTCTTTTTTAGGACTTTTTGCCAATGTTTTTGT
>VDFB02030683.1:0-23054 GCA_007258455.2 Sequoia sempervirens
GATATCATCAACATTCTCTCTTATCTCCTTCCCCTTTTTCTAGTACAAGAATGCTTTGAACTTAGGGGAATGTATAAAATCATCATCAGAAATAAATGATCTGTACTCCATGTGCCTAGCATCAACATCACAACTTTCAACACTCTGTTCTCTGACTGGGAAAACATACTGTTGAGTCCTCATCTGGGATACCTTTTCTATTCTACCCTATGGCACATTAGCTCTTGGTGCTCCTTCACCTCCAGAAGATAATAACTTAGTATCTTGTAGCCCTTGGTTATAACTTTCAACTACCATTTCTGCTTCATCTTCATCCAAATTTTTTATCATATCATCAAAAGGATAGGGTACATGCTAATACCCTCCAAAATTAATCCTTTCCTTGGCTGAATTGATATAACCCTCAGGGTCAATTTTTTTCCTAGTTGGTCCTCTTTTCATGTTATAGTGCAACAATCTGTCAAGAATTGAATTATATCCCTCTTTAGCCAACATAGTGAAATCTCCAAAACATAAAGTACTAGGCATAAAATCCTGCTTCCCAAATTAACTAAAATGCATCACACTACTGTAATCCATTTGTCTAACAATTTCCAAGTATGCAACCCTATTTGGAACTGTCCTTGGCAAAATGAAAGGAGCATCTTCAAATCCATACACTCTGATTACTGTAGCTCCCTCTAAACAATACCAGTCTCCCCAATTATGGTCAATTGGCCCATTGAGGTCTTTAGGCCGAAGGAATTTTTTGATCTCATCAGTCAATGAATAGTTACAAGGATAATGATACAATCTATACAATGTCTTTACAAAATACTCCTCAAAATGAATAAAACTAGAACGAGCAAACCTACTATCCCAAATGGCAGTCCACAACTGAATAGGAAATGCTTCACCCTCCTTACCAATCTAAGAAATTCTCATTTACGGAGGCCACACCCCTAGCTCTTGTCCGAAGTATAACACCAAGTGCATCAACAATGAATAGTTTCTAAGGTGAACAATGGAAGCTCCACCCTTTATAGCCATCAATCCTAAGTCAGGCTCCTTAGAAATATATGAAGCATAATCAAATATCCTGGAGTTGTGATATTGAATGTCTACTGCAATAACCATTGGCACCATTGACATGAATTCTGGGGCATCCATCCCCAACACCTGACACACTAAAAAATAAGTATATTTCATGTAAGGTTCAAACAAATCTACATGATAGGGAGGCCCCTCACTATCTTCTAGAGGTTCTGGCTTGTTACCCTATTTAACCCTATGAATTGGTAACCTCCAACCCTTGTAACTTGTATCCATTCTTGAAAATTCCTTCTGCAACTCTTCAAAATTGATTTCCTCATCACAAAACCCTTCCAATTTGAAAACCTCACCAATTCCTTCTTTTGTCACATGTATCTATGGTTTTCCAGAAGGATCACATATTGCTTTATGCTTTGGATCATAATGATCAGCAAGAAATTTTACCAATTCAACATTAACAAATACATCAAGGCACACCAATTTCCCTACATTCAACTTCCATGGATTATAGACTGGCTCAAAATGACTCCTCCTATGATAGTGGAAATTGAAAAGCTCATACCCTCTTACAACAGTCTAGACATCACCTATGAACTTGCATTTGTCATCCAGCTTGTCAACTTCTGCCCTAAGCTGTGTGGACCTTCTAGCTTTAGGCCCTGAACCAGTTAGTTGATCAATAAGGTCTTGGTTTAGTTTCCTTTCAGTGTCTTCATGCTCTATATCTGTCCTTTGTTTCTTTCCCTTTGATTGAATACTCTCACCGGGATTTCTACCCTTACCCTTTCCAGAACCAGAAGACTCCATTTTCAAATTTACAAAATCAAAATGTAAAAAACAGAGAAGCAATTACTTATAGTATTCTACTTGAGCTTCACAGACTGAAAAAATGTCCCGGTTCTCTGTTCAGCATGCCAATTCACCAGCAATCAATTCAAAAATTAAGAATTGATTAAAACACTACTATCATTACTGTTTTATTCCATCGTGCCATTAATGAAGCATGAATGAAGCCACCTTTGAAACTGGCAATGTCGCATCAAATGTCCTTTCGATGAGAAAATTTCAAATCTGGGGTGAAATCCCTTTTTAAACATTTATTTCATCATTCACCAAGACACTTTGTGGTCTTACCGACACTTGGAATCAACTTGATGACCAATGCTTCTGCTTTTCATGTCGTTGTAACAATTCAAAGTCAAGGAAATGTCTCATAGATATCATGGAACAATACCGACATGTATTCTTCAAAGCATTTTCCAATCACTGAGACATTAATCTTCTTTACACTAACTGAAATCCTTTATCTTTATATTCTTTGCTATAACCTGCAGATGTCGGGAAACCTCTCACAGACTTCCTCATGTTTCATCGAAAGTCTTTATTTACATTGGGTCGCCAAGACAAATTTGTACTCTTGCCGATGCAATCTTCATTTTACCCACTTCACTGTGACTTTCAAAGTTAGGAAGATGTTATGCAGATATCTTTGCATCTTACCGATATGTACTTTTCAATGTATTTTCATTCGCTAAGAAAAAATCATCCTTTCACTAATGAATTCTCTTTTTGGCATGTCCACCAAGTTCTCTCACTGAAGAAATAAACCCAAGCAATGAAACAATACTCTCGGCAAGACAATGAACCCTCCGAAAGACACATACTGACACCAAATGTCTTATTGAAATCACTCCTCCATATTACTCCTATTTGGAAAAACTCACCCCGAACTATCTATCTCCATCCTGACCATAAGATTTGAATCAACAAGACTCCATAGCTTCTCGCACCCATAGCTTTGAAATAATACCTTTTGAACTTAGCTTTAAAACAATGGCCCTTCACTCAGTTCCTTCCCATGCACATGAAAGGTCTTACTAAGCATTAATATCCGGTTGCAAGTCAATCAGCTAGACAAAATGATTTACTATGAGTTCATACCCCATACCAATTAGTCTCAAGGTTGAAACAAGAAAAATCATCCCGCCATAATAGTCAGCAACAAACATATATATAAGTGAAAAAAATCAGACCGGGAGACTTCTTACTATGTCTTGCCGATTTGGGTTTTTTAATGAAAAATGGACTTAATGGATCAGATGGATTTTATGACAGAAAATAAGAAAGACAATAAAAAGAGGGACTTTCATGCTTATGATGAGGACTTAATGCTAGAATTCTTGAATACAATAGACTGTAAAAATTTCAAAATTTTAGAGTTCTAACAGTGGCTCCATTTGGGGATGAATGATAGTGAGATCATTACAAGGATTCAGATTTCTGGGTGAGCAGACCAAACTCAAAGTGATCGAACATGTGAGCAAAATGGAACCAATGGCAATGGAAAAGAATGAGACCCTATACTACTGTACATGGAAGAATTTATTTCAAAAGAAGGAAAATCAGGATTGTCCATGTACATGCAATTCCTATTCCTTTTATTTCCTAAACTATTGTGCATGGAAAATAATTTCAAAGAGGATCATCAAGAATTGTCCATGCACTGGCAACCCTTAATCCTCTGTGTTACTTCAGGAGAAAAAATGTTTTAGAAATTACCAATGTACAGGAAATTCCTGATCCTCACCAGCCATATTCTGCAAATAGTATGAGTCTTCACCCTTCTTTCCAACCACCACAAAAGGCCCCAGCCATAAGGCTTCAAACTTCCCATGTTTTCCCTTTTCCTGGCACCTTGCATTCCACATCATTACCAGGTCACCTTCTCCAAATTTCCTATCCTTTGCTTTTTTGTCAAAAAAATATTTCATCTGTGTCTGCAACTTTATGTTTTGATTTTGAGCCACTCTCCTTATTTCATCCAATTCAACTAGCTACTCCATTCTCTCCTCCATGGGTTCAGGAATATCCAAATCTTCCTGAAGAACAAACTTGTAAATTGGTAACAAGTTCTGCAAGGGCATCCTGGTATGTGTTCCATACACTAACTCAAATGGGGACTTCCCAATTTCCTTCTTCACCGTAATTCTATTAGCCCATACAACCAATCTTAATTTTGAATCCCAAGCCTTCTTATTTTGACCTAACATCCTTCTTATAATCTTCATAAGACTCTTATTACTAGATTTTGCTTGTCCATTAGCCTGTGGATGACAAGGGGCTACATATGAAATGGTAATACCATATGTGCTATAGAAACCTCTGAATTCATCTGATCTAAAACACATCCTGTTGTCAGTAATCAACCTCAATGGTGTACCAAATCTGGTAATGATATTATCCATCAAGAATTGTGTCACCACCTTACTTGTAGCATGTTTAGTTGGGATAGCCTCTACCCACTTGGTGAAATAATCAGTGGCCACCAATATCCACCTATGTCCACCACTTGATTTTTCTTGTATCTCTCCAATGAAATCAATTCCCCATTGATGAAAAGGGGCATCAACCTGCAAAGGTCTTAATGACAAAGCTCCTTGATATTTCTGCTTTCCAGAGAACTTCTTGCAAGCTTCACATTTTCTCACATATGCAAAAGAGTCATTAAAAATCTTAGGCCAATAATAGCCTACCCTGAGAATTTTATGAGCAGTTGTTTTTACTGAGTAATTCCCTCCACAAACTCCTTGGTGCATTTCACTCAACACATGTTTAGATTGAAATTCATCCACACACAACAATAATACACCATCCCTGTTTTTCTAAAATAAATCTCCATCCATAAAAACATATTTAGACACTTGCAACTTCAGCATTCTTGTCTGGGTGTCATTCATTCCCTCTGGACACTTCATGTATTTAAGATAATACATGATATATGTATACCATTGAGTATGCTCAATGCTTGCAATTACATCTTCTTCTATATTACAAATCTGATTTGCTTCAATATTTACCTCTGCCATTAGTTTAGCCAAACCCTAACCTCTGACTAATTTAGTAATTTGAATCTCTAAGTGAAATTCTTGAATTTTATTGATCCACTTGCATCTTTTACCTGTTACTTCAGATTGTGTCAGGATATCCTTGATAGCTGCATGAGGAACATACGAAACTACCTTTGCTCCAACAAGATATGGCCTGAAAGCTTTCACAACTTTCACCAGTGCAAATGCTTGCTTTTCCATTATATCATACTTTAGCTCAGAATCCTGTAATGACTTACTGAAAAAAGATATCGGTTGCTCATGACCGTCTTCATTCTTTTGTAGCATGATAGCTGCAACAGTATGCATTGAGGCAAATGAAAAGATCTGGAAAGGTTTTAAAAAGTCAGGCGACTTAAGAACAGGAGCTTCCTTGATGGCTCATTTTATAGACACAAAAGCTTCCAAAGCTTCTGCAGTCCATTCTATCTTTTGTCCTTTCTTTAACATTTTTGATATTGGTTTGACAATCTCAGCAAAGTTAGAAACAAACCTTCTAACAAAGTTAATCTATCCAAAGAATGATTGTATCACCTTAACAGTTTTAGGGACAAGGATCTTATCAATAGCCTCCACTCTTTTAGGGTCTATCCTAATCCCTTCCTTGGAAACAATATGCCCCAAAAGTTTACCCTCTATGATAGCAAAATTACATTTCTTGGGGTTTAAGCTAATACCATATTCAAGGGCTCTTATAAATACCTTTTCCAAATGATGAACATGATCCTTAGCCTTCTTAGAGTAAGTAGTGAGATCATCCTGATACACCACCATGAGAACATTGATCAAATCAGCAAAAGCCACATCCATGGCTCTTTGAAAAGTTGCCCCTACATTAGTGAGACCAAATGGCATCCTCAGATAAAAATATGTTCCCCAAGGGGTTGTGAATGTTGTTTTGTATTGCTTAGACTCTTTAACCTTGACCTAGTTATACCCTGAAAATCCATCCATCATGGACAACAATTCACAGCCTATCACCTTATGCAATATGGCCTCCATATTAGGCAAAGGATAATTATCTTTAAGGGACGCTATGTTTAGATTTTTGAAATCTACACATAATCTGATGTCTCCATTTTTCTTTCTAATAGAGACCAGATTTGAGACCCAGGTTGAATGTCTGATTGGCTTAATGATTCCACCATCTCTTAGCTTCACCAACTCCTCCTGCATTTTAGGTTCTAGAGTTGGATTTATCGGCCTTTGCTTTTGTCTGAATGGTTTAGCATCTGGCTTCAATGGTATTTCATGCTGAAACAAGTCTTCTCTATATGCTTTCAAATCTTCATAAGACCAAGCAAACACATGTTTATACTTTCTTAGCAATTCAATCAGCATTTTTCTAATTGTAGGACTGATCTTTTTACCTATGTACACCTTTTTTGGTGCCATCTCAGTTCCCAAATTAATTTCTTCAATATCATCCCTTCCAACCGGTGTTTGCTTTATTAAAGACCGATCACTTCCATCATATACCCTCTCTAATGCCTCCAAGCCTTTAGGAATCTTATTTGTTTTAAGCTGCAAGATCTCTTTTCCAAAGACTGTCTCTTTTCCATCAACTTCTTCAACAAAAGCATTGAAATCAATCTCTTGAGCTTCATACTGGTCTATACAGTGAAGGAATTTTAAAAGATCAGTGTCATCATTAAAAACTTGCCAGCTATATACATTATCAGGCACAACAAGCCTTGTTTTGAATTCAATTTGTGACACTCCTGCCAGTGTAATATCATCTCTCTTCAATGCTACATTAGCTAGAAAATCTGCCATTATATTCTTCGATCTATCCACCCACTCAATCGAGAAAGCATCAAGCAATTCTATTGTATCCCATACAACATTTCTATATTGCTTTAATCTTTTTTTTTTGTTGTATACTTCGCCTTAACTTGCGAGATAACTAACTCAGAATCTCCTAGAACAGCCAGCAACTTTATTTTATGCTTCACCGCTATATTCAATCCAGTCAACAAAGCTTCGTACTCTGCCACATTATTCGTGCATTCAAAAGTTAACAAGAATGAATACTTAAATGTATTACCTTTAGGTGAAACAAATACTATCCCAGCTCCATTGCCTTCTTGGTTGTAGGCTCCATCGAAATACATCTTCCACAAACCATTGTGGTTCCTTGCAGCATGCTTCTCAATAGGATCACTATTAGTCAATTTTGGCTGTGTTGGTTCTATTTTGAAACTCCCAAGATCAACATCACAAAAGCAATTGATTTGGTCTTGTGGCACAGAATCAATGAGTTGATTCATCCTCGGCTCCCTATACAATTTCACTTCTTGACCATTTACAGGAATGGTTGCATAAGATAGATTGAACTGGACATTTCCACCAATAGTCGTTGTCCATTGCCTTGATAAAAGCATACCGAATTGAGGAGGGGTGTCTATAACTGTTATATCAATATTGTAAGCTACTTGAGGGTAGGCAGCTAACTTGACTTCTACATCTTTCATTATACCAACCACAGGAACAGGTCGGTTATCCATTGTGTAACACTTTCCTTCATGTGTATCCACCCACATGCCTAGTTGTTTCATCACTTCTACTGGCATAATATTCATGGCGGCACTAGAATCTATCATACAATTCCTCAATAATTTATTATTTATGAGTAATGTGATAAAGAAAGGATCAACCTATGGCAGACTTGTCAATACATTACTCAAGCAGATTTCTGGGACGTTTACTTTATCTTGCTTATTTTTTGCAACCATTTTATTTTCAGTACTTACATGTTTTTCACTCTCATTTGTTATCAATTGCATTGCACTGTCCCTGTACTCCTTAATTTTCATCATTTCTAGAAGTGGGACAAACATCTTTACCTGAGACAAGGCTTGAGTAAAATCAAAAGAAGAACCTTCTGCCTTAACTACTTTCTTCTGTTCTAATGTTTCTCCTTTGTTTACTTCTTTTTCTCCTCTACCTGACTGATCATTTTTTTGAATTTCTTTATGTAGCTCTTTTACTGCATCCTTTTGGATAGGATTTTGTTTACTTTCTTCATGTTGTTTACTTTCTTCACGTTGTTTGTTTTCATTTTTCTTTGAAACTCCTTGCACAACTTTCTGATCTTTCATAAAGATACCCCTAGGGACACCTTCCTTCTCATTTATTGTCCTGTTCCTCAACCAGTATTTATTCTTGGCTTCTTCTACTACAACAACAGTCAATTTTTCTATTTCTTCTTCAGTAAGTCTCCTCACATTATTGTGAGCAGGCACCTCAACAGATTGTGGTTCTACATAATCATCCTCAGAGTCAGAAAAAACATGCTGCTCAGCCATATGTACATTATACCTTCTTTCTACAACGTCATACTCATAACCTCCCTCCAAAGATGAGTACCTCTCCTCAACATGATGAGAAGCATTTGAAGTCAATTAGATCATATGATCTTCCCCATCATCTCCAATTAGCAATCCTTCTTCTTGCATTCTCTGGGCTACAACACAATATTTAGGGGAATGTGGCTTATCACAAGCCTCACAAAAATAATTGCTATTCACCACATATGTTCCCTTCTTCTTCAATGGATCAGGAGTTTCTTTGCTTCTAGGCCTATCTGTTATGGGTTTCCCATCCTTCCAATTTGTGTTATAGGGCATGTCATGTAACCTCGGCCTTGGTCTTTCATTTCTATATGTGTTCTCCTGCTTATATTGATAATTATTATTTTGTTGAGGAACTCAAGGGTTGTCTCTCTTATTCATTATCCCAACAACTTTTCTGTTATTCTCTATTGTTAATGCTATCTTTTGTGTTTTAGTTAAGTCCCTTGGGAACCTATTTCTCAGCTCATACCCTATTTTAGGGTCAAATGCATTCAGGTAAACACTTAATGCTATAGAGTCAAGTAACTTTGATTTGGGAGGTATTCTATTCTGCAATTTATTAAATCTTCTATTAAAATCAAAGACTGAATCATTCCGACCTTTCTGAATTCGCATTAGTTCATGGAGAGTAGCATCTGGTGCACTCAAATTCCCAAATTGTTCAAGGAATTGATCCTAAAATATTTGGAGAGAATAAATAGAAGTTGTTGCCAGGCTATTGAACCAGTCCCTAGCTTCTTCAATAAGAGACATCATGAATAATCTCATATGCAAATCTTCATAAGGTACATCAAAATCCTTAATAAAAGCATTGAAACTTCTTAAATGATCCTCAACAGTGATTGCATTACTACCTGTAAACTTGGGTACTAAACCTCTCCAACTACTGTCCATGGGATATGGGTATAATTGAAACCCTGCTAGATCAAATTGTATGATCATGGTTGTATATTGATAAGGAGGAGGATTAGGTGGGTATTGATATTGGTACATAGGATTATTGTACTACATATTTTGCTGTGGCACATGATGCTGACCAGGAGGTGGATAATTATTTGGATGTTGTGTGGGAACATAAGATGGACAATTTGGCTATCTATATTGATTCCCAATTTGATGGTGAGGAATCCTTGGTGGTTTAGAATACCCCGCACCATGATTGCCATGTTTATGGGGTGGTACATATTTTGGAGGAAAAGCAGATGTGTGTGGAATGTTCTGAGCTTTCTGCAGTTTGAATTCCCTCATTGCTTGAATCATTTGGGCCTTTTCTTGCTCTTCCCTTTCTTTTCTTTGAGATTCATACCATGCCCTAATTTCCTCATAACTTAAAGATTCATAATCTTCTTGTTGAATTTCCTAATTAGTAGGTCCACTCTGATTACCTTCCATTTTTTGGTCATATTCATATTGAACTCCGAGTCATTCGGCTTTAAATCCAACTTCAAATTCAACCTGTTTTCTAGCTTCAAATTCAACATTTTTTTGAGGATTGTAAAAAGGATTTCTCTGATCTTCCGGGGTACAGGGCTCTTCAGATGAATTATCTTTCCATGTGTCAAAGAATTCTCACCAAAAGGTATCAATGATTTATCTTTGTTTGTTAAGCACATGTCCTCACTTTTCCCTTTTCCCTTGTCAGCCTTATCATTTTTATGCATCCACTTACTATTACTAGGAGGAGCTCTAGAATGACCTCCCCTAAATTGAGATCTTCTTCCATTCATATTGCAATGCTTAATCAAAGTCGCCACTCACTTTCTTGAAAGTGAAAAAGGTGTTACTTGGTATTCCAGTAGTCGTATATCAGGACTTCGACTCTATATGATTGGTGATTCTTTGGTATCTAGCGAGTTGCCAAATTTTTATCTCCCCTACAAAAATGTAGGTTTCAACGAGGTTGCCAAGCTTTCACAACATTTAAGGGTAACATAACAAGGCTTGAAACAATCAAACCTTCTACTCTTCAGGTGCTGCTAGACCTAGGCGGGTGAACCTCTCTTGAACAATGCAAGCTTATCTTATGATTATCCTTCTAATGTGCTTTGTCCACAATGGCAGATAACAGTGAACAAATGAAACCAAACTCGATAACTACCTTCTGATCTAAATCCTAGAATGCTTAATTAACTGATAAAAGAGATTGAGTGAATTCAAATAATGAAATTGTAGAGACCAGTGCTTTATTGGGTATGCGGAGTCAAACAAAACAGAAGTAGGCAACTTATTCTGGCAGAAAATCAAATTGCAGGCATATGATTTGTTCATAACTTGTATAAACAATGCAAGATTATGACTACTGAGCTCTTCTTTAATAATCCAAATGAATCTTCCTGATTACTGTGATCAATGAAAAGGATTTAATCCCTACTTGAGAGAACCAGTTAATTAATCACACAAATGCAGCAAATGTGCACAGATAAACTGAAAATAAACTTGTTATTCCAATTTAAACAACCAGAAAAAATCAAATTGGAGACAACTTCAGCAATACTTTTCAATAAGCTTAACAGACAATTGATACCAAAACTAACCTGTCACACCAGCTGAATTTCATTGAAATCACCGTTTAAAAACATGCACCATGGTCTCTAGAATGAGAACTTTATTCTACTATGCCCATTCCTACTCTACTGTATCTATCTATATTATCCTCTTTTTCAATTACAATCTGGGTGCCATATATATACACCAGCATTAGAAAATATAACGCTTCAAATTCATGTCATCCATCGAAGAAATCGGGCTCAGGATCATGTCAGCCACAACAGTATTTAGAATTTCACATGTCGGCCAACAGCGTTTGAAAATTTTATTCACCAACCAATCGCCAAGACAGTCTGCAAGTATGCCGAAGGCAAAATAACGTCAATCGCCACCTGCCAGTGTTCCCCTGTTCCGCATTCGCCATGACCATGCATATTTCTCACCGATGTAATCCTTTCATTTTTCTCACTGTCGCCGTAGCTTATCGTTCTCGGGGAGACCTCATGTAGACTTCATCCTGTTTCACCGAAAGTCATTGCTTACCCTGGGTCGCCGTAGCACCTTGCTTGTTACACTGAGGTCAAAGGATATTCTTCTAATTTTTTAAGTCTCACTGTAACCACACAACATTGGTGAGACTCCATAGTGAGTTAACTTCATTTAGCCGAAAGCCTCGAGCCACAATATATCACCAAGACAGTAATGTTCATATACCGATAGAAACCCTTCGTCTCATGTTTGTCGCTATAACTTGTAACTGTCGGGGAAACCTTACGTAGATTATATAATGTTTCATCGAAGGCCTCTCACCTAACTCCGAGTCACTGAGACAAAGCAACTCCTATGCCGAAAACCATTCCCCACTCGCTTTCACCAAGACAAAAAGATTTTCATATTGATGGAGTCTCCATATGCACTATCGGCGAGACCAAGGTCATTCGCCAAGATGAGATATCGAAAGCCCCAGCTCACACCCAAATGTATCCCTTAAGCGCCAGTCAGTGAAACAAATGGAAATCGTTATGACCTTATACCAAGTACCCTCAGTTTGGCAGAAAAGAACATTCAATGTGATTGTCGGTGAAACCACGAGAGCTCGCCAAGACGTTATGCAGAAACAAAGTCTTACACCGATAAAAATCCACTTTGACTAGTCGGTAAGACAAAACGATTTCGGCGTGACATTACAACGAATCCCAAACTCTTTCTAAAATATGCATCTTCTTGTCGCCGAAACCCTGTGAAAGCTATGTCGACAACCATCTGCAGATAAAATCTATTCGCTGAGACACCCGATGAGTCTTGCCGATAGGCAATACAGACTCATGCAAGTTGAAACACGCAAAATGGATCAGGGAGACATATACCACGATGTGAATCATGCAAGACCCGATGGATACAATGGATGAAAAATGAGCAGAATGATAGGAAAACAAACCCTAGTGTTTTAGGATGAGGACCATATGGAAACTTGGGGTCAAGCAAAATATGTGAAAATATTGCAGAAATTTACAGCTCCAACAAACACCACTGTCTTTTCTTGAATTCAAAAACTCCAATCAAAGTAAAATGCTTCCAACCTTGCTCTTAGGTCGAGGCACACCCTATATAGGTCTACAAAAGTAGTTATGCCTCCCCTTGGTCAGACATGTCAGTTACATTGTGGCAAAGTTGCGAAATGCACCATTTTGCAACTTTTGCCAATTTCTAGTAAACTAAGTAAGATGAGTTTCTAAACTCATCCACCGTTCCTCAATTTCTATCCTAGAGATCAAACATATCCCTAAGCTATCTCCTCTACTCAATGGTCAACATGAACTTCATGGTAACACATCAAAAACAAAAATTCATTCTAGATTTCCTAATTGCCTAGTGTAACTGCCTAGTGTTTCTTAGGTGCTCCTGCACCATTCTCCCCCTCTCTGCACAAACACTAAGGAATGTGAGGAGAGATCAATGACACATCAATTCCCTGCTTCTTAATCTGAGCTTCATCTACCCATGTAGCCTCAGACTCTGGCTTGTCCTTCCACTTGATGAGGTGCTCCATGTACACTTTATGCCTTGTAGATTTCTTCACCCTTGACTCCAAGATCCTTTCTGCCTGAAGCTTGTCTTGAGTAGGTAAGGCTATGTTTCTTACATCCTTGAAGATATCCCTACTGTTATGATCCATGTCATTGACTGTTCCCTTATATCTGATCAGATCAGCTACATTGAACACTGGTGAAATCCCTAAATCTGCAGGTAGTTCCACCTTGTAGGCATTCTTTCCATATTTGGCTAATACCTTGCATGGTCCCACTCTTTTCATCTGCAACTTGGTTGATATCCCCTTCTGCAACCTATACTTTTTGAGGTGGACCATAACATAGTCTCCTACTGCAAATTGTAGATCCTTTCTAGATAAATCCACCTCTTTCAACTTTTGAGTAGCCTTGGTGACTGTCTTCTTCACCTGCTCTTGAATCTCCTTCATGGTTTGAGAGAAATCCTCTGCATGTCCACTCCTATGCTCCATAGTTCCTAGATCCCTGAGCTCACACACACCTCTTGGGTGCATTCCATACACTATTTCAAAAGGACTCTTCCCTGTAGTCCTGTTCACACTGTCATTGTATGCATACTCAGCCTATGATATGACCAAGTCCCATGTCTGTCCATACTCTTTGGTTAGGCATCTTAGAAGGTTACCTAACACCCTATTAACCACCTTTGTATGCCCATCGGTTTGAGGATGGTAAGCTGATCCAAAAGATAGGTTGGTACCTAATCTGCTCCATAGAGTCTTCCAAAAATGACTCATGAACTTCACATCCCTATCCGATACAATGCTCAAAGGAAATCCATGGATCCTTAGAATTTCCTTGAAGAAAAGGTGAGCAATGTAGCTAGCATCATGTGTGGTCTTGCAAGGGATAAAGTGACTCATCTTGCTGAATCTATCTACCACCACATAGACACTATCAAACCCTGTCTTGGTTTTAGGGAGTCCTACCACAAAATCCATGCTAACACACTCCCATGGTCTATTGAGAATGGGTAGAGGTTGATACAAACTTACATTACTAGCTCCCCCTTTGGCTTTCATACAAACTACACACTGCTCCACATACCTCCTAACATCCCTTGGCAACTTGGGCCAATAGTAGAACCTTTTCACTTGTTCCATTGTCTTGTTGATGCCAAAATGACCACTAAGACTACCATTGTGCTTCTCCTGGATGAGATTCTCTCTCATTGATCCTCTTGGGACACACAACTGATTTCCCTTGAATAAAAATCCACTTTGCAATGTATACTCTGAGAACTGACTATGAAAATGATTCTCAAAATCAGAACATACCTTATATGCCTCTGAGAAGTCTTCATCTTCTCCATAGAGATCCTTGAATCTCTCTATCCCAATGCTCTTTATTTGTATCTCTTGCACTGTCAACAGCCTCCTACTTAATGAATCTGCCACCTTGTTCAACTGTCCCTTCTTGTGTTTAATGGTAAATGTGAAAGCTTGGAGGTATTCCATCCATTTCAAATCCCTATTGCTCAACTTCTCTTGTGTGTTGATGTAGCTAAGTGCCTGGTTATCAGTAAACACTACAAACTCTTTAGGTAGGAGATAATGCCTCCACTTTCTAAGTGACTGTACTAGAGCATAGAGTTCTAGGTCATAGGTAGAATACTTTTTCTTAGCTTCATTAAGCTTTTCACTAAAGAAAGCTATAGGCCTACCTTCTTGGCTTAGCACTCCTCCTACTGCAATTCCACTAGCATCACATTCCACAGTAAACAACTTGTCAAAACTAGGTAATAAAAGAATAGGTTGAGTTGCCACTTCTTGTTTTAGTTTCTCAAAACCTTTCTCAGCTTCTTGAGTCCACTTAAACTTAGTCTTTAAGCCACCGCTTTGCGTTATCGGACTGATGCGCCATGCCGCAGTTTCGCCTCGACTTCCTATAATTGAACAGAACTCCGCTTGAAACTTCGCCTGCCGGTGGGTGGCGGGCAGGTTTTGGAACCAGCTTCCGCGCGCAGCGGGACTCATTTCGTGGTCGCCGGTTACTGAAAACCTTATTCACAGGCTTTCATTTCTCCCGGTTGGGTATTGACTTCTCTTTCTTGCTTTTAAAGTGCCATCAAATGCTTTAGATGTTCTTCTGCTGTCTTGCTAAAGATGAGTATATCATCAAGATATACCACCACAAATATCCCTGTAAAGTCTTTGAGCACTTCATTCATGAGCCTCATGAATGTGCTAGGGGCATTAGAGAGGCCAAATGGCATAACTTTCCACTCATATAACCCATCAGTTGTCTTAAAGGCTGTCTTCCACTCATCCCCATCCTTGATTCTGATCTGGTGGTATCCACTTTTGAGATCCAACTTGGTGTAGTACTAAGCTCCTCCAAGACAATCCATCAAGTCCTCAATCCTAGGAATAGGAAACCTATACCTGATTGTGATTCTATTTATAGCTCTAGAATCAGTGCATAACCTCCACTTGCCTCCTTTTTTGGTTGCTAAGACCACTGGTACGACACATGGGCTGATGCTCTTCCTAATCAATCTTTGATCTAACAACTCCTGCACTTGTCTAGCTACCTCTAGATTCTGATCTGGTGTAAGCTTGTAAGCTGATTCATTTGGAAATGAAGCTCCTAGTATGAAGTCAATCTGATGGCTAATGGCTCTCTTTGGAGGTAAGGTTGCTGGTGCACCATCACTCACTATGTCCTTATACTTCTCAAGCAACTTCTGGACTGCTCTGGGTATGATTGTTTTCTTTGCTTTGTCTTCTTCCTTGGGTTGCACCATAACCACATATCCTTCCCCTCCTTGTTGTAGAGTGTTGATAAACTCTTTGCCACTACTTAACAAGACACTAGGGGTCTTTGACTATCCTTCTTCCTCATCTGACAGTGATTGTAGTTTGAATGTCTTTCCATCCCTTTTTGAATGAGATAGTGTTCTCCTTTCCATCATAGATGGCTCCTCTGTCATACTGCCATGGTCTGCCCAATAGAAGATGGCATGCATCCATGGGTAACACATCACAAAACAACTTGTCCTTGTACCCTCCAATGGAGAACTCCACCGTTGTCTGCTCATTTACAAGAACACTCTGCCCTTTGTTCAACCATGTCACCTTGTAAGGATTAGTGTGGGGTACTTTCTCCAACTTCAACTTCCTCACTGCCTCCTCAGAGATTATGTTATCAGTAGACCCTGAGTCCACTATAACCTTACACACCTTCCCAAGTATTTTGCATCTTGTCCTGAATAAGGATCTAATTTGCTTTGGCTCTTTGATTGGTTGTCTGATTAGAACCCTGCTAAACATTAGGTTCTCCCCCATTTCTAATTCAATGTGACTAACCTCTGGTGATTTGGTACTCATGGTGTCCTCTTGTGCATATGCCACTCTCTTCTCAGTATTTGATGAAGATGCTTTCTCCGGGCACCTATAAGCTGGATGACCTACTTGACCACAGTTGTAACACTTCATACTAGCAAAGTATGAGTTACTTCTGCTTGCTCCTCTTCCTCCATTTGAACCTCCTTGAGGTCCTCTACCTCTGTTATACCCTCCTCTAGAAGGTGTCTCACTTCCATGCTCTGTGAGTTTGGACTCTCCTTGGTTTCTTTGTTCAGTCCCTCTACCTTGGTATCCACCTCTATGTCCTCTTTCATCTCTGCCTTTTCCTCTGCTCTTAGAAGCCTATTCTTGTTTCCTCTTACTCCTCTCTTCAATCTTTATAGCCAATTGATAGCATTGGTGCACTGTCTTGGGACTTAGAAGAGTCATCTCCTCTTGAATGTTCCACTTCAAACCGTTAAGGTATCTAGCCACCTTAAGACTTTCATCCTCAGTAACATTAGACCTCATGCAAAGTTTTTGAAAACTCACCGATTATAAGGAATTCACATATTGAGGATTATGCTTTGTCTCAGAAACCCTATGCTTTCTTGTGCAAGCTGAATTTCATAATCATGGGCAGCATGCTTCCCTCACTTTGGCAACCATTCCCTTCCAAGTGGAAATAGGTTTCTTGCCTTCCTTTTCTCTCTCTGTCTGAATGAACTTCCACCATGTCAAGGCAGAACCTCTCAATCTTGATTTGGCCACCTTTACTTTATGTGCTTCAATGAATCCATCACACTCAAAATGGTTTCCATTCCCTCATCCCAATCCATGACTAAGATCGACTTCCATTTTCCCACTAAGCGTTGGTGTTTAGCTAAGTGCTTTTCCACTCAAAGCCTTCAATGCCTTCAAGAAAGGCTCTTCTTGCAAAATAGGGTCAGGTTTAGGGATCTTGTCTTCCTCTACAACCTCTTCTTTCTTTGGTACCCTTCCTTCCAACTGCACACTACTCATTACTTGCTCAAGTTGGGCTATTCTTTCCCTCAATAGCCTATTGTCTTCCTCTTGTTCTTCGAACTTCTTGGCCAATTTTGCATTTGTCACCATGTCAGTAGAACCACTAGACTCAACCTCTGACATATATTATTCTATCCCAAATCTTTTGCTGCTCTGATACCAATCTTATGGGGAGGTTGGAGGAATCAATCATTGATTCCTTCTCTAGGTCTTGCTTGCAAGACCTCCTTGGTGTCTTGCTTCACCACCTTAACCTATAGGACCTTCTTCTTGGTTAGGTTCCCCTGGTTCTCTTTGCCAACCCCACTACCATCACAAATCAACCTACCAAGTCAATCTTGGTGCAATGTCTCCAACTCTTCCTTAGCCCTTAATCCACCCTAAAGGCTATTCTACTCCAAACCTTGAACTTAGCTTTGCAGGGGTGTGGAGAGGTTTCTAATAGGTTCTTTCCATCCCATCATGGCTCTGAAGGATTCTCCTAACTCCATCTTGTCATCGCTTCCACCAAACCCTCATTTAGGGTTAAAAAGACTACTAGCCTAGGAACCACCATTAGGTCTCCACTTCCGAGAAAACAGGTTGTCTCTCCTAACTTTCCCAAAGAACAAAAAATCTTTCCTTTGGCTTCTTGGTCCTTATGCCTACCACTTGAATATTTTAAAGGTCTTACCCCTCAACTGACTGTACACAGGCCTAAGCCACAATTTGGCAATAATTAGGTCTTTTTAAGCCATTTTCCTATCCTTCCTGCAACTATTAGAGATTACTAACACCAGATGGTTAGATGGAGCTCCCTCCTGCATTCAATACCTTTTCAAGGCTCATGTCTGCCCTCTCCACACCGTGTTTTTCCAGGAGATGAACACCTCTGCAACCCAAGTGCTCTGCACTTCTTATCTTCCCTAGCCAGACTCTTCTTAGCTCGCCTAGGAGAAGACTCTCATAGTGATACCCTGACTACTAAAGACTCCTAACCCTACCATATTTACAATCATAGAGTCTAGCCACAATCCCCAAAAGCCCGTACACTAGGTATAGTGGAAATGTGAACTAAACCTCCATTTTTCACAGTCTTCCAATTAGAACAACAACTAAAAGAAATAAACTAATTACACAAGATTGCTTGAAACGAACTAGAAATCTAAATTGCTACCACACAAAGCTTAACCTATCAGTACACTACATCCTACATACAACACAGTAACAATTTCAATCCATTAAAGCTCTACTTTGAGACAAAATCATAAATTCACACTAAAACACCACTGTCTTTTCTTGAATTCAAAAAATCCAATCAAAGTAAAATGCTTCCAACCTTGCTCTCAGGTCGAGGCACACCCTATATAGGTCTACAAAAGTAGTTATGCCTCCCCTTGGTCGGACATGTCAGTTACATTGTGGCAAAGTTGAAAAATGCACCATTTTGCAACTTTTTCCAATTTCTAGTAAACTAAGTAAGATGAGTTTCTAAACTCATCCACCCTTCCTTAATTTCTATCCTAGAGATCAAACATATCCCTAAGCTATCTCCTCTACTCAATGGTCAACATGACCTTCATGGTAACACATCAAAAACAAAAATTCATTCTAGATTTTCTAATTGCCTAGTGTAACTGCCTAGTGTTTCTTAGGTGCTCCTGCACCACTGTGACTTCAATTTTATCTTTTGTTATTTATTCTATAATTAATCATTTGTATTTGATTTTTTTCCATGATTAATTAATAATATTTTATTATTATTTATTTAATGAAACCACTGTTCAGCTGATTCTATTTCTACCACCTAATCTATAATTTTTTCGTTCTTCTATAATCCACCTTAGATAAATAATTCTAATGTTTAATTATCTAAGCTTATCCCACCCCATCCTAAATAAATAAATAAATTTTGTATTTATTTAGTATGCTTATTTTTTGCATATTATGTTAAGTCAACTAATCAAATCAATTAGGCTCCCTAATTGTTTGCACATGTTTATCAATGATTAATCAAGGCTTTACTACCCCAAGTACATATATGAGTATTCTTCTCATATCATTTGTACACATGAGATACTTGATGCATGGAAGAAATCTCCATTTCCTTCCAAAATTTTTATTTTGGATCTTAGCCCTCCACTCTCTCTAATGTACATTCCTTATCCTTGATCTTCTTTGGAACTAAGAATTCCCTTTCACCTCTAGTATTGGCATGACACTTGAAGGCTTCTCAAGGCATGCAAGAAATTGATCTTCTCAACACACCATAGCCCTCCACCAACATGGTGGAGTCATGGATGGAGGGATCACAAAGAGTAGTCCAAACCATGTAGCTTAAAGTCAACACAACGGAAATAACATAAGAAAGTATTTTGCAAATATAAATCTTTATTTAATTGGAAATATTACATGCATCATACGCCTCATTGGTGAATAACCAGGACTCATAGGCCTGTTGCAAGAGCATTCAACATTACAACTAGCCAAAGGCCTTATTACAGTCCCCAAAAGGGTTGATGCAAAAATCTAATTTGTAATCATGAGAATCCTAACTCACTGGCTAATGAATGATTACAATGAATTAAAAATTCTCTTAAATATGATTCTCCATCTCCAACAAAGGTCCAAATCAACCATAAGGGTTTACAAAACTCGATGAATGATCAATGTGAAGGTCAGCCTCAAAACATAAAAAGATAATCCTTTGCAAAATGAAATGAATTGTGAATCTCCAAGATAGATCTCATTGGACTCAACATTCTTGTATGATGGCCCATTAAGCTCTGCATATTCTTGAATAGGTTTGCACTAATAAATATGGACCAGGTCAGCCCCAAATGCTCTGACAAGTAATTACAGTGAAATTCTGAGATCGATAACTTTGTGAAAACAAATGCAAATGACTAAAATTTGGATATGTTGTAGATGGCTTCATGTAGATTCCATATCCTAATTCACGAGCTAATAAACAATAATGCAGTGAAATGTGGAATGAAATGGTGAAACTACTACTAAATGAAATGCAAGAATTTTTTTTTTGGTTGATACAGGATTTCTTTACAACTAGGGATGCTCTTGCATCAGACACCTAGGGTTGGAAGAAAATTGAGTCCCTCACTTTCCAGGGCTAAGAGGAAAACCAAAGTTGTCCACCTTAGCCTGAGAAATACTTGATGAATCTTCCATTTGTATGCCTTTCCATTTCACTAAGAATTCTTTGTATGCTTGTTCCTAGTGCTCCTTCCAATTCTTGTATCCAAAATTTGTTCAATCTCCTCCAATGGTTGATGTAACTATTCCTTCAAATCCACTTCACTAATATTGCCACTTGATTGTCCTTCATGATAATCATGTATGTCTTCAATGTTGGAATTAGGTGATATACCCAATGTCTCTGGTAACTCCACTTCATATGCATTTCCAGAATCAAACTCTCTTAGAATCTTACATGGTCCAAACCTTCTCATCTTCAACTTATTTTATGTTCCTACTAGAAATATTTCCTTCCTCAGATACACCATCACTTCATCTTCAACAACAAACTCTTTATGTGTCCTTTTCTCATCTACCTTCTCCTTATACTTATTTTTCATGTTTTCCAAGTTCTTCTAGAATTGATTATGCAATGTCTCCATGAAATCTACAAATTCTTCTACTTCTACACTCCTCTTGTTCTCCATACTAATATATCTTAGCTATGAAACTCCTATGGGATCTACTCTTGTCACAGTCTCAAATGGTGTCTTCCATGTACTTCGGTTCACTGAATTATTGTATGAAAATTCTACTTGTGATAGAACTATGTCCCAATTTCCCAGGTTACCCAAACTTCTTTTTACTACCTCTATTTGTCCATCTATATGTGGGTGATATGTTGAACTAAACTTTAGGTCTATCTTCATTTTCTTCCACATTGTCCTCCAAAAGTATATGATGAATTTAGTATCCCTGTCTAAAACTATGCTCTTAGGTAATCCATGCAATCTCACAATCTTCTTGAAAAATAGGTCAGCAACATGCATAACATCATTAGTCTTCTTACAAGGACTGAAATGTGCCATTTTGGAAAAAAATTCCACTACTACCATTATAGAATCATATCCTCTCCGTGTTCTTGGAAATACCAATATGAAATCCATGCTTATATCTTCTCAAGGTTTATTTGGTACTGTCAAAGGTTTGTACAATCCAATATTTTAACTACTCACTCTTTCTAATTGACAAATTCTACAATTTTGAACATGCTTCCTCACATCCTTATATATCTATGGCCAAAAATAGTGTTCACTCACCAAAGCTACTATCTTATCCACTCTAAAATGTCCTAATAATCCTCCACTATGCTTCTCTTTAATTAGATTCTCCCTCATTGAACTCCTCGGAATACATAAATGATTTACTTTTAACAACATGCCTTTCTGAATGAAATAATTTTCAACCATTGGCTCTAGACTATCACTATTTGTTCCTTACATTCTCTCCAATCCTCAACAAAATATGCATCATCCTCATACATGTGCTTCAGTTCTTCAAAACCCAATACTTCTATTCTCGTCTTTGTCAACAAATTTCTCCTCTTGCTTAATGCATCTGCAACCTTGTTTGACTTGCCACTCCTATGCTTGAACACAAATGTATAACTCTGCAAGAACTCAACCCATCTCATATGTCTCTTGTTCAACTTCCCATGACTGTTCAAGTACTACAAGGCTTGGTGATCAGTGTACAACACAAACTCCTTAGGCAACAAATAATGTCTCCAATTCTTCAAGGCTTTAATTATGGCATAGAACTCTTGGTCATAAACTAAATATATTCTTTTGGAATCATTCAAATTCTCACTAAAATAAGCTATAGGTCTTCCTTCTTGACTCAACACTGCTCCTATTACATTTCCACTTGCATCACAATCAACTTGAAATACTTTGTCAAAATATAGTAATACTAACACTGGCTGCTATGTCCCCTTTTGCTACAACAATTCAAAACTTCTTTGTGCTTTGGATGTCCACTTAAAGTCCTTATTGTCTCCTCTCATTTTCTCTGTCATGGGTGTACAAATGCTACTAAATATTCTGATAAACTTCCAAAAGAAACTAGCTAATCCATGGAATGATCTAGCCTCTCCAATATTCATCGGTGTAGTCTACTTGACAATTGCTCCAACCTTTTTAGGGTCCATCTTTAATCCTTCAATATAAATAACAAAACCCAAATATACCAAATCTATCTTAATAAAACTACTCTTTTTGACATAAATCAACAACTTCTCTTCTCTCAACCTTTGCAATATTTTTCTGATATGCCATAAATGTTTCTCTCTAGTTTCACTAAAAATCAAAATATCATCCAAATAAACAATGACAAACTTACCCAAGAATTTATTTAGTACCTCATTCATCAATCTCATGAAAGTGATAAGCGCATTCATCAATCCAAAATGAATTACTAACCACTCATAAAATCCTTCATTAGTCTTAAATGTAGTCTTCCATTCATCTCCTTCTCTAATTCTGATATGATGGTATCCACTCTTGAGATCAATCTTTGTGAAATACTTTTCTCCACTCAAATAGTCCATAATGTCATCCATCCTTGGAAATGGGAATCTATACTTGACAATGATCTTATTGATTTCTCTTGAGTCTGTACACATTATCCACTCTCCATCTTTCTTTGGTGCAAGTACAACACGTACTACACATGGGCTTAAACTTTCTCTAGTCAATCCTTTCTTCAAAAAATATTGTATATGTCTATTCAATTTTGCATTTTCTGTCGATGTCATTCTATGTGTTGCCTTGTTTGGAAAACTTGCTCCTTGTATTGGATCTATATTATGACTGATGCTCTAGACTGGAGGTAAACCATCTATTACATTCTCTGATATGATGTCTTCATACTCTATCAACAACTCTACTACTTCTA